>JAZHRO010000036.1:120000000-120050000 GCA_037157565.1 Thalassia testudinum | reverse complement strand
GCACTAGCTACCCCATGGGCCCCGGGGTTCTGCTAGCTCTCCTACACCGACTTGTTAGGCCCACTGGGCAAACCAGGGTAGTCAGGCGAGGGTGCGCGGACTGTGGAGGGGTTGGACCCTTGTTACTGAGAGGGCTCTGCCCTATACTGGTTCCGTGCTGTGCTTTGGGCGCACCCGTTAACGGAAACGACTGACCGCGTGCCAGTGCGGGGTAGCTACCCGTGCGTTTATTGCGCGTGCCGTAGTCACCGTTACGTCTGTTAGCGACCTTGGGGTGGTTGACTGAGGGTAGGACCACCACGGGGGACTCTCCCGGCTAGGAGAGCACCACGTGTTACTTCTACTTTTCGGAAAAGACTGCAATCAAGATCGTTCCCACGAGGAACATTCAAGATCAAGAAAAGGATCTGAGAAATAAATCAATAGTGAATAAATAGAAAAGTATAAAGGAAGAAAGTAAAAATATAACAGCTACTGTCCACTCTACTGCTTCTTATAGCTTTTAGTTGCCACTCTACTCAGCGTTTCGTTGACATATCAGCCCTGTTACCTTTTCAGGACCAGGTGTTGAGCAGCCAGAGTGTTACGAACGTGCGGTTTCAGACGTCTGGGAGGTGGCCCAGACGTCGGACCAAACGTCTGGGATTCGGTTACGGCGGCACGCGCGGTCGCATCTGCGCGCCTACGCGCGCAGACCTACGAGTGCCCATTTTTCCCTCTCCTTCGTAGGCGCTGCCCCCCTGTCCCGCTCTCTCTCTCCTCCCCACGAGGCTTTAAAAAGCCTCACCCTCTCCCTCACTCTCACCACCTCCGCTTCTCCTTCTTCTTCTTCCAGCGAGTGCGAGCGCGAGCGAGCGGCAGCGGCGACAGCTGTGGTGAGTGCGGGAGGAGGTGCTGCGCGAGGGAGGAGGCGTCGGCCGAGAGGGCTCGAGCCTGCCAGGGCAACGGGAGCCGGCCGGCGGGGGCGCAGCGGGCGCTGAGTGACGCTGGAGGCCTGCTGCAGCTCGAGTAGCAGGCGGACAAGGCGCGGCCGTGCGTCGCGGGCGGAGGGCGAGTCGCGCCCTGATTCTGGAAATTTTTCCAGAATCAGACGTTTGGGCTTCCAACCAGACGACGAGGAAGACGTCTGGAGGACTGTCCAGACGTCTGGTAAGTAAGTTATTTTCGTACCTTCTTCTTTCCTTCAACCGTCTGTACTGAGCACGAGGAATGGGTACGCGCAGGGTCTATATATGTATATATATATGTACATATACATATATATATACATATATATAGAATATATAGATATATATATATATATATATATACATAGATATATTTACATATATATTGTAATGACCTGATTCCCGAATCCATACGAGACACGAGAATCGGACCGACGCGACTAATCCCAAGACCCAGTCGTCCAACGAGAAAGTAACTAAAAGAGTAATAAAATAAACCACATTCACCTTGTATATAACTAGCAATAACAAAATATAGCAGTAGAGAAAAGAAATACTACAGTATATACCACCACAACAGTAGAGAAATAAACATATACATAAACATGAAGCTTGTAAAGAGAGTACAGGGAGTAACAGAAAACTACTCACTACAGCGGAAAGAAAGCACAGAAAGTATTACAGGTAACCCTACTGGGCTCTACTAGGCCCAGCGCCCTCCGCAGCCGCTAACTCTGTGTAACGACTCGATTCCCGAGTCACTACGAGACACGAGGACCGGACCGACTCGACTAATCCCAAGACCTGGTCGTCCAACGAGGAAGTAACCAAAAGAGCAGCAAAATAACCCACATTCAGCATGAATATAACTAACAGTAAGAAAATACAGCAGTAAGGAAAGAAACCACTACAGTATATACCACCACAACAGTAGAACAACATTCATAACATAATATGAAACTGCAGGTAAAGAAAAGTACAGCGGTAACAAGAACTGCTCACTACAGTGGAACCAAAAAGAGGTACAAGAGAACAGTGGTAACTCTACTGGACCCTACTCAGCCCAGCGTCCTCTGCAGCCGCTGACCCTGGCTGCTCAACACCTGGTCCTGAAAGGTAACGAGTGTAACACGCCAGCAAAACGCTGAGTAGAGTGGCATCTAAACTAAAGAAACAGTAAAGTGTACAGTAGCTGTTTTAATTTTCTTTCTTCCTTTATTTACGCCTTTCTATTGTTTCAAAATTTATCTATTTCTCAGATCCTTCACTTGATCTCGAATGTTCCTCGTGGGAACGATCTTGATTGCAGTCTTTTTCGAAAAGTAGAAGTAACACGTGGTGCTCCCCTGGCCGGGAGAGTCCCCCGTGGTGGTCCTACCCTCAGTCAATCACCCCAAGGTCACTGACAGACGTAACGGTGACTACGGCACGTGCGATAAGCACACGGGTAGCTAACCTGCACTAGCACGCGGTCAGTCGTTTCCGTTAACGGGTGCGCCCAAAGCACGGCACGGAACCAGTATAGGGCAGAGCCCTCTCAGTAACAGGGGTTCAACCCCTCCACAGTCCGCACACCCTCGCATGACTACCCTGGTTTGCCTAGTGAGCCTAACAAGTCGGTGTAGGAGGCTAGCAGAACCCCGGGGCCCGTGGGGTAGCTAGTGCTCTCCCTACACTAGTAGCTCTACTCGATACGGTGTACGCGAGGGCCAGCAAGTCGGTGTACAGTGGCCAAACCCACCCCGGTCTCAACCTGAGGGCGGCAAGCTCCTATAACGACCCGATTCCCGAGTCCCTACGAGACACGAGAACCGGACCGACTCGACTAATCCCAAGACCTAGTCGTCCAACAAAGAAGTAACCAAAAGAGCAATAAAATAAACAAAATTCAGCATGAATATAACTAGCAGTAACAAAAATACAGCAGTAAGAAAAGGAACTACCACAGTATGTACCACCACAACAGTAGAACCACATTTATAACATAACATGAACTACAAGTAAAGGAAAGTACAGAGAGTAACAAGAACTACTCACTACAATGGAACAAAAAGGGGTATAAAAGAACTGCGGTAACTCTACTGGACCCTACTCGGTCCAGCGTCCTCTGCAGCCACTGACCCTGGCTGCTCAACACCTGGTCCTGAAAAGTAACAAGTGTAACACGTCAGCGAAACGCTGAGTAGAGTGGCACCAAAACTAAAGAAGCAGTAGAGTGTACAGTAGCTATCATATTTTCTTTCTTCCTCTATTTACGTCTTTTTATTATTTCATAATTCATCTATTTCTCAGATCCTTCACTTGATCTCGATTGTTCCTCATGGGAACGATCTTGATTGCAGTATTTTCCGAAAAGTAGAAGTAACACGTGGTGCTCTCCTGGCCGGGAGAGTCCCCCGTGGTGATCCTACTCTCAGTCAACCACCCCAAGGTCGCTGATAGACGTAACGGTGACTACAGCACGCGCGATAAACACACGGGTAGCTACCCCGCACTGGCACGCGGTCAGTCGTTTCCGTTAACGGGTGCGCCCAAAGCACAGCACAGAACCAATATAGAGCAGAGCCCTCTCAGTAACAGGGGTCCAGCCCCTCCACAGTAACCAAACAGGGGTCTTGCCCCTCCACAGTCCGCGCACCCTCGCCTGACTACCCTGGTTTGTCAAGTGGGCCTAACAAGTCGGTGTAGGTGAGCTAACAGCACCCTGGGGCCCGTGCTGTAGCTAGTAGTCGCTCTACACTAGTAGCTCTCCTCGGTACTGTGTACACGAGGGCCAAAAGTCGGTACAAAGTGGCCAGACCTAACCCCGGGTCCCTGGGGCGGCTGGCTCCGCTCTGCACTAAACAGGTAATAGGTGCTTCCCCTAGCACTACGTACCCAAGGGACAACACACTTCCACATCTTTCCTTCTCAGTTCCATTTCATTCTCTTTCCAGGAGTTCTACTCCTAACTCCCCGTAGGGTTCCAGCTCTTTTAACTCAGCACATTCAGGTTTCACCCTTTCAGTTTCACGTTCATACAACCCATATTCTCAAACATGTTCATTATTCATAACAGGAAGCTGTTAAAATCAATTTACATGCAGCTATTATTCCCTTTCCACAGTTTCCAAGACTACAATATCTATATTCATTTCACTAGTTTTCCAGTCCTAGGATTCATGCCGTACCCTAGGATCTATTATTCAATCTAGTTTTCCAGCCCTAGGATTCATGTAATACCCTAGGGTCTATCATTCAATCTGGTTTCTCATTCCTAGGATTCATACAATGCCCTAGGTTCTATTAACTGTTCCATAATTGTAACAAATTATGTTAATAATTTCTAAAGCCACTCTACCAGCTATAACGGAAGTACTGGGGGCGTGGTTGGAAATCTCATGCGCCTCCGCAACCCCCGAGACTGTAATGGAACGAGGTCCTAACAAAAGAATCAAACACAAGGAGTTTCTCATAATAGTATATAATTACTGTAAACGGGTATAGGATTTTATTCCGAAAAGAACGCAACTCAAAATGCGGAAAACGGACTCCGAACGGGCCCTAAACGGGTCGAAAACGACGAAACAGTCCAAAATCAGACGTCTGGAACCTCTTCCAGACATCTTAAAAGGTGGTTCAGAGGATACCTTCGCTCTGTGTAATCCCTCAGACGTCCAGAAGCTTGCGGGGGCGTCTGGCTTAATTCCCGGACGTCCGATGGTCAGCCAGGACGTCTGGAAGTCCTCTCCGTCGTCTGGCACTGCAGCCAGACGTCCGATTCGCGTTGGATGGCGAGTCTCACACCCTCCTGAGCAGAACCTGCACGCACCCATACCCTTTCTCAGTACAACGGGTCGCAGACAATGGCGCGGTGGACGACTGCATGGCCGTACGCGCGAAAAAGGAAGGAGGGAGAAATAACTTACTTGCCAGACGTTTGGACAGTCCTCCAGACGACTTCACCGTCGTCTGATTGGAAGCCCAGACGTATGATTCTGGAAAAACTTCCAGAATCAGAGCTCGACTCGCTCTCCGCCCGCGACGCACGGCCGCACTACGCCCCGTTCGCCTGCTGCTCGAGCTGCAGCAGCCCTTCTGCGACGCTGCACGCCCGCTGCTCCCCTGCCGGCCAGCTCTAGCTGCCCCAGCAAGCTCGAGCCCTCACGGTCGAGCGTCTCCTCCCTCGCGCAACCCCTCCTCCCGCCCACTTGCCGCGGCCGCTGCTGCCGCCGCTCGCTCGCTCTCGCACCGACAGAAAGAAGAAGAAGGAAGCGGAGGAGATGAGAGTGAGGGAGGGGGCGAGGGCCTTACAAGGCTGCGCAGGGAGAGAGAGAGAGTGTGTGTGTAGCACTGCGCCAGCAGGAGGAGAGAGGGAAAAAGAGGGAGAGGGTGTGTTACAAAAGCAGCTTCAAAACGTCTTTTAAGACGTCTGGGAGGTGGCCCAGACGTCTGACCAGACGTCTGGAACCCCTTCCAGACGTCTGGGATTTAATTTCTGTGGCACGATGGATTTCGTCTGCGTGCCTACGCGCGCAGACCTGCAGATGCCCCTCTTTTTCCCTCTCCTCCTGCGGGTGCAGGCTACACCCCTCTCTCTCGCTCTCTCTCCCCGCGCGGCTTTAAAAGGGCCCTCGCCCTCTCCCCCACTCTCATCTCCTCCGCTCCCTTCTTCTTCTTCCAACCAGTGAGAGAGTGAGCAAGCGGCAGCAGTGGCAGCCGCGGCGGGTGTGCGGGAGGAGGCGTTGCGCGAGGGAGGAGACGCTCGGCCGTGAGGGCTCGAGCTTGCTGGGGCAACTGGAGCCGCCCGGCGGGGGAGTAGTGGGCGCGGAGTGACGCGGGAGGGCTGCTGTAGCTCAAGCAGCAAGCGAACAAGGCGCGGTGCGGCCGTGCGTCGAGGGCGGAGAGCACGTCGAGATCTGATTCTGGAAGTTTTTCCAGAATCAGACGTCTGGGCTTCGAGCCAGACGACGGTGAAGACGTCTGGAGGACTGTCCAGACGTCTGGCAAGTAAGTTATTTTCATCCTTCGTCCTTTTCTGCGACCATTGTACTGAGAATGATTAGTGGGTACGTGCAGATTCTGAGATTCGCATCCAACGCGAATCAGACGTCTGGCCGCAGTGCCAGACGACCGGAACGACTTCCAGATGTCCGGGGTGACCATCGAACGTTTGGGAACTAGGCCAGACGCCCCCGCAGGCTTCTGGACATCTGAGAGACTACGCAGAACAAAGGTACCATCTAACCCACATTTTAAGACGTCTGGAAGAGGTTCCAGACGTCTGATTTTGGACTATTTCGTCGTTTTCGACACGTTTAGGGCCCGTTAGGAGTCCGTTTTCCACGCTTCGAGTTGCGTTCTTTTCGGAATAAGATCCTCTACTCGTCTACAGTAATTATATACGGTTCTGAGAAACTCCTTGTGTTTGATCCTTGTGTTAGGACCCCATTCCATTGCAGTCTCGGGGGTTGCGGAGGCACGTGGGATTTCCGACCACGCCCTCAGTACTTCCGTTGTAGCTGGTAGAGTGCCTTTAGAAATTATTAACATAATTTGTTACAATTATGGAACAATTAATAGAACCTCGGGCATTGTATTAATCCTAGGAATGAGAAACCAGATTGAATGATAGACCCTAGGGTATTGCATGAATCCTAGGGCTGGAAAACTAGATTGAATGATAGATCCTAAGGTACGGCATGAATCCTAGGACTGGAAAACTAGTGAAATGAATATAGATATTGCAGTCTTGGAAACTGTGGAAAGGAAATAATAGCTGCATGTAAATTGATTTTAACAGCTGCCTGTTATGAATAAATGAACATGTTTGAGAATATGGGTTGTATGAATGTGAAATTGAAAGGGTGAAACCTGAATGTGCTGAGTTAAAAGAGTTGGAACCCTACGGGGAGTTAGGAGTAGAACTCCTGGAAAGAGAATGAAATGGAACTGAGAAGGAAAGATGTGGAGGTGCGTTGTCTCTTGGGTACGTAGTGCCAGAGGAAGCATCTGTTACCTGCTTAGTGCAGAGCGGAGCCAGCCGCTCCAGGGACCCAGGGTTAGGTCTGGCCACTTTGTACCGACTTGCTGGCCCTCGTGTACACAGTACCGAGGAGAGCTACTAGTGTAGGGCGAGTACTAGCTACCCCACGGGCCCCGGGGTTCTGCTAGCTCACCTACACCGACTTGTTAGCGCACTGGGAGAACCAGGGTAGTCAGGCGAGGGTGTGCGGACTGTGGAGGGGCAAGACCCCTGTTTGGTTACTGTGGAGGGGTTGGACCCCTGTTACTGAGTGGGCTCTGCCCTATACTGGTTCCGTGCTGTGCTTTGGGCGCACCCGTTAACGGAAACGATTGACCGCGTGCCAGTGCGGGGTAGCTACCCGTGCGTTTACCGCGCGTGCTGTAGTCACCGTTACGTCTGTCAGTGACCTTGGGGTGGTTGACTGAGAGTAGGATCACCACGGGGGACTCTCCCGGCCAGGAGAGCACCACGTGTTACTTCTACTCTTCGGAAAAGACTGCAATCAAGATCGTTCCCACGAGGAACATTCTAGATCAAGTGAAGGATCTGAGAAATAGATAAACTGTGAAACAATAGAAAGACGTAAATAAAGGAAGAAAGAAAATAAAACAGCTACATTACACTTTACTGCTTCTTTAGTTTTAGCTGCCACTGTACTCAGCGTTTCGCTGACGTGCTACACTCGTTACTTTTCAGGACCAGGTGTTGAGCAGCCAGGGTCAGCGGCTACAGAGGATGCTGGGCCAAGTAGGGTCCAGTAAAGTTACCGCAGTTCTTTTGTACCCCTTTTTGTTCCACTGTAGTGAGTAGTTCTTGTTACTCTTTGTACTTTTCTTTACTGGTAGTTCATGTTATGTTATAAATGTTGTTCTACTGTTGTGGTGGTACATGCTGTATTTTGTTACTGCTAGTTATATGCATGTTGAATATGGTTTATTTTACTGCTCTTTTGGTTACTTCCTCGTTGGACGACTAGGTCTTGGGATTAGTCGAGTCAGTCCGGTTCTCGTGCCTCGTAGGGACTCGGGAATCGGGTCGTTACAATACATATATATATACATATATACATATATATACATACATATATAGATATCTATATATATATATATATAGATATAGATATATATATAGATACATATATATATATACATTTAGATATATATATACATATATATATACATATATATATATAGATATATATAAAAATATATATATATATGTATATATATATCTATATATATATATATCTGTGTGTATATATATATATACATAGATATATATTCTCAAACGTCTGGTAATAAATTTTTTCGACGTACGGGGTTGCGTCTGCGCACGTGCGCGCGCAGACTGCACCTGCCGCTTTCGTTCTTCTTTCCCTCTCTCTTCCTGCAGACGCGCGACCCTTTTCTCTCTCTCCCCGCGCGGCCTTATAAAACACCCTCGACCTCTCCCTCACCCTCATCTCCTTTGCCTTTTCCTTCTCCTTCTCCCTGCTAGTGCGAGAGCGCGAGCGAGTGAGTGAGCGGCAACAGCAGAGGCCGCGGCAAGCGTGCGAGAAGGAGGGCTGCGAGCGGAAGGAAGAAGCTCGACCGCAAGGGTTCGAGCTTGCCGGGGCAGCTAGAGCCAGGCAGTTGGGGAGCGGCGGATGTGGGGTGTCGCGGAGGGAGTTGCTGCAGCTCGGGCAGCAAGCGGACGGGGCACGGCGCGGCCGTGCGTCACGGGCGGAGAGCGAATCGGGTTCTGGTTCTGGAAAATTTTCCAGAATCAGACATCTGGACTTACGTCCAGACGACGTCGAAGATGTCTGGAGGACTGTCCAGACGTCTGACAGGTAAGATATTTCATATCTTCTCCTTTTTGCGCGTGTACGGCCATGCAGCTGTCCACCACGACTTCATCTGCGCTTCGTCTTGCTGAGAACAGGTGTGTGTGTGCGCAGGTTCTGCTCTGGAGGGCTCGAGGGCTCGCCATCCCACGCGGATCAGACGTCAGGCCGCAGTGCCAGACGACGGGGAGGACTTCCAGACATCCGGAGTGACAATCGAACGTCTAGGAACCATGGTCAGACGTTCCAGCGGGCTTCTGGACGTCTGAAGGACTGCGCAGAACTGAGGTATGATCGATCAACCTTTTAAGATGTCTGGAACCTCTTCCCGACGTCTGATTTTGGACAATTTCGTCATTTTTGACCCGTTTAGGGCCCGTTCGGATTCCGTTTTCCGCGTTTCGAGTTGCGTTCTTTCCAGAATAAATTCCTCTACCCGTTTATAGTAATTGTATACCGTTCTGAGAAACTCCTTGTGATTTATCCTTGTGTTAGGACCCCGTTCAATTGCAGTCTTGGGGGTTGCGGAGGCGTGCGGGATTGCTGACCACGCCCCCAGTACTCCCGGTTTCGCTGGTAGAGTGGCTTTTAATTTATTTAACATAATTTGTTACGATTGTGGAACAATTAATAGAGTCTACGGCATTGCATGAATCTTAGGACTGGAAAACTAGATTGAATGATAGATCCTAAGGTATTACATGAATCGTAGGACTGGAAAACCAGATTGAATGATAGATCCTAGGGTACGGCATGAATCCTAGGACTAGAAAACTAGTGGAATATATAAATATTGCAGTCTTGGAAAAGTGGAAAGGAAATAATAGCTGCCTATAAATTGATTTAACAGCTGCCTGTTATGAATGAATAAATATGATTGAGAATATGGATTGTATGAACGTAAAACTGGAACGGTGAAGCCTAAAATGGCCAAACAAAAAGAACACGAACCCTACGGGGAATTAGGAGTAGAACTCCTGGAAAAGAGAATAGAAGGGAACTGAGAAAGTGAAACGTGGAAGTGTGTTGTCTCCTGGGTACGTGGTACCAAAGAGAGCACACATTACCTCTTAGTGTAGAGGGGAGCTTGCTGCCCTCAGGTTGAGACCGGGGTGGGTTTGGCCACTGTACACCGACTTGCTGGCACTCACGTACGCAATACCAAGGAGAGATACTAGTGTAGGGAGAACACTAGCTACCCCACGGGCCCCGGGGTTTTGCTAGCCTCCTACACCGACTTATTAGGCCCACTAGGCAAGCCAGGGTAGTCAGGCGAGGGTGCGCGGACTGTGGAGGGGTTGGACCCCTGTTACTGAGAGGGCTCTGCCCTATACTGGTTCCGTGCTGTGCTTTGGGCGCACCCGTTAACGGAAACGACTGACCGCGTGCCAGTGCGGGGTAGCTACCCGTGCGCTTATCGCGCGTGCTGTAGTCACCGTTACGTCTGTCAGCGACCTTGGGGTGGTTGACTGAGGGTAGGACCACCACGGGGAACTCTTCCGGCAAGGGGAGCACCACGTGTTACTTCTACTTTTTGGAAAAGACTGCAATCAAAGATCGTTCCCACGAGGAACATTCGAGATCAAGAGAAGGATCTGAGAAATAAATCAATAGTAATTTAATAGAAAGACGTAAATAACGAAAGTAAAAATATACCAGCTACTGTGCACTCTTCTGCTTCTTTAGCTTTTAGTTGCCACTCTACTCAGCGTTTCGCTGATGTGTTACACTCGTTACTTTTCAGGACCAGGTGTTGAGCAGCTAAGGTCAGCGGCTGCAAAGGATGTTGGGCCTAGTAGGGTCCAGCAGAGTTACCTATAGTACTTTTTGTACTTTTCTTCCACTGTAGTGAGTAGTTTCTTTGTTACTCCATGTACTTTCTTTGTCGAAACCTTATGTTATGTACATGTTTATTTCCCTTCTGCTGTGGTGGTGTATACTGTAGTATTTCCTTTTCTTACTGCTGTATTTTGTTACTGCTAGTTATATTCATGCTGAATGTGGTTTATTTTACTGCTCTTTTGGTTACTTCCTCATTGGACGACTAGGTCTTGGGATTAGTTGAGTCGGTCCGATTCTCGTGTCTCGTAGGGATTCGAGAATCGGGTCGTTACAGTACTACACAAGTAACACTATTGGGCTCTACTAGGCCTAACGTCCTCTGCAGCCGTCGACTCTGGCTGCTCAACACCTTGTCGTGAAAAGGTAACAAAGGTGACACGTCAGGGAAATGCTGAGTAGAGTGGCAACTAAAAGCTAAGAAACAGTAAGGTGGATAGTAGCTGTTATATTTTTAATTTCTTTCTTTATATTTTCCGTTTACTCGTTATCGAATTATCCCTCAGATTCTTCTTTTGATCTTGAATGTTCCTCGTGGGAACGATCTTGATTGCAGCCTTTTCCAAAAAGTAGAAGTAGCATGTGGTGCTCTCCTGGCCGGGAGAGTCCCCCGTGGTGGTCCTACCCTCAGTCAACCACCCCAAGGTCCTGACAGACGTAACGGTGACTACGGCACGCACGATAACCGCATGGGTAGCTACCCCGCACTTGCACGCGGTCAATCATTTCCGTTAACGGGTGCACTAAAAGCACAGCACAGAACCAGTATAGGGCAGAGCCCTCTCAGTAATAGGGGTCCAGCCCCTCCACAGTAACCAAACAGGGGTCTTGCCCCTCCACAGTCCGCGCACCCTCGCCTGACTACCCTGGTTTGCCCAGTGGGCCTAACAAGTCGGTGTAGGAGGGCTAACAGAACCCCGGGGCCCGTGGGGTAGCTAGTGCTCTCCCTACACTAGTAGCTCTCCTCGGTACTGCGTACACGAGGGCCAAAAGTCAGTACAAAGTGGCCAGACCTAACCCCGGGTCCCTGGGGCGGCTAGCTCCGCTTTGAACTAAACAAGGGGATAGTCGCTCTCCTTGGTACTTCGTACTCAAGGGCTAGCTCACTTCCCCAATTCTATTCCATTCACTTTCCAGGAGTTCTACCCTTAATTCCCCGTAGGGTTCATGCTCTTTTAACTCAGCCAATTTAGGTTTCACCGTTCCAGCTTTATATCCATATAACCCATGTTCTCAACAGTAATTATTCATTCATAAACAGGCAGCTGTTAACCAATTTTACAGGCAGTTATCGTTTCCTTTGTACTTTTCCAAGACTGCAATGTATAGATATTCAATCTAGTTTTCTAGTCCTAGGATTCATGCCATACCCTAGGATCTATCATTCAATCTAGTTTTCCAGTCCTAGGATTCATGTAATACCTTAGGATCTATCATTCAATCTAGTTTTTCAATCCTAGGATTCATGCAATACCCTAAACTCTATTAATTATTTCACAATTGCATAATTTTTGATAAATAATTGAAAGGGCAACTCTACCCACAAAATCGAGAGTACTGGGGGTGTAATCGGCAAGCCCGCGCTCCTCCGCAACCCCCAGAGCCACAACGGAACGGGGTCCTCGATCTGCGTGGTCCTTCAGACGTCCAAAAGCTCGCTGAACCGTCTAGACATAGTTTCCAGACGTCTGACTGTCATCCCGGACGTCTGGAGACCCTCTTAGTCGTCTGGTGCCGTGCCCAGACATCTGATCTGTGTGGGATGGTGTGCCCTTGCACCTTCCTGAACAAGTCCTATCAGACGTCTGGACCTTCCTCCAGATGTCTCCTTCGTCATCTGGACGTAAGTCCAGATTCTGATTCTGGGAAATTTTCCCTGAATCAGAACCTTCTCGCTCTCCTCCCACAGCGCACGGCCATGCCGCGCTGCGTCCGCCTGCCACCTGGGCTACAGCAGCTCTTCCCCAGCACCACACGCTTGCTGCGCACCCACCGGTCGGCTCTGGCTACTCCGGCAAGCTCGCAACCTCGCGATCAAGCTCCCTCTTCCTCTCACAACAGCTCCTCCCCACACACTCGTAGCAGTCGCTGCTGCCGCTCTCGCCCGCTCGCTCTCTCGCTGACAGGGAGAAGAAGAAGAAGAAGGCGGTGGAGTAAGGGTGAGGGAGAGGGAGAGGCGTATTTCAAGGTAGCCGTGGGGAGAGAGAAAGAGAAAAGCTGCGTCTGCAGGGAGGGAGAGGAAAGAGAAGGAGGAGGGCGGTGGGTTCAGTTTGCACGCGCATGCACGCAGATGCGAACCCGTACGTCGAAAAAATTTAATTCCAGACGTCTGGGAAGGCTTCCAGACATCTGACCAGAGGTCTGGACCGCTTCCCAGACGTCTTAAACGACTCTTGATGCCCAGTTATAACAATATAACAAACTCAAGGGAAGTTTCATCCCCAAAACTTGCTCTAACTAGGGTGCGGGAAAGAACGATATATGCATAACAAACTCAAAGAGGATCGAAGCCGGCTCGAAAGGACGTACCCGCGAAAAGCTCTGGGTACCGCTCCCGCATCGCCGCCTCAGGCTCCCAGGTAGCCTCCTCGTACCGCTGGCTCCTCCACAAAACCTTCACCAGGGGTACTTGCTTTCGTCTCAGACTACGGACGACTCTGTCAAGAAGCTGCACTGGCCGCTCGGGGTAGGTCAGGTCGTCGCCCACCTCGACGCTCTCGTTACTCAGGACGTGACTGGAATTGGCGACGTACTTCCTGAGGTTGGACACATGGAACACGTGGTGCACACCAGAAAGCTGAGGAGGGAGGGCAAGCCTGTAAGCAACGAGTCCAACCCGCTCCAGGACCTCAAATGGCCCCACCAACCTCGGCGCGAGCTTCCCTCTCACCCCAAACCGCTGCAGGCCCTTCCTGGGCGAAACACGAAGGAAGACGTGGTCCCCAACCTCAAACTGCACCTCTCTGCGTCTCCGATCTGCATAGCTCTTCTGCCTGCTCCTGACAGTGCGGAGTCACCTGTGAATTTGCTCGACTACCTCTTGACTCTGCCGGATCAGCCTGGGGCCAACCTCCCACTTGGTCCCCACCTCAACCCAACTCAAGGGTGTCGTACATCTCCGTCCGTACAGAGCCTCGTAGGGAGCCATGCCGATGCTCGAGTGATAACTGTTGTTGTATGCAAACTCCGCCAGGGGCAAGTGCTCCTCCCAAGAGCCCCTACAGTCCAGTACACAAGCACGCAAAAGGTCCTCAAGTGTCTGTATCGTGCGCTCAGACTGTCCGTCCGTCTGGGGGTGGTAAGCTGTACTAAATCTCAACCGCGTCCCTAGGGCCTGATGAAACTCAACCCAAAACTAGAACGTAAAGCGGGTATCCCGGTCGGATACGATCTTCCACGGAACTCCGTGTAGATGTACCACATCGCGGATATACCTCTTTGCCAACTGTGCTGGTCCCCAAGTGACTCGGATCGGCAAGAATCGTGCCGTCTTCATCAATCTATCCACGATTACCCAGACTGCGTCGTGTCCTCGCTGGGTAATAGGTAAGCCCACCACCAAGTCCATGGTGATGCTCTCCCACTTCCACTCTGACACTGGAAGCGGCTGTAGCGGCCCTGCAGGCCTCTGATGCTCGGCTTTCACCTGCTGGCACACTAAACACTATTGCACGAATTCACCCACATCCTACTTCATCCCCCTCCACCAAAACTTGCGTCTCAAGTCATGGTACATCTTTGTGTTTCCGGGATGTATGGTGAATCTGGAACCGTGTGCCTCAGTCAGGAGCTCTCTCAACAGCTCATCTCTGGGAACGCACAGCCGTCCCCTCATGCACAGCACCCGGTCTGTAAAAGAGAAGTCTCCAGGGTCTGCTGACAGTACTCTGTCACGCAAGGACTGTAAGTACGGGTCAGCCATCTGTCCTGTGATGATGCAATCTATCAGCTCTGACCTCGTCTGTCGCGTCACAGTCACTGCCCCACGGTGCCCCCATAACTCTAGGGGTCGCCAACTGCCCATCTCCTCCAAAAGGCTCCAACTCTGCACCTGTAAACTAGCCAAGTGTGCGGGCGCCTTCCGGCTCAAGGTGTCAACCACCACGTTGGCCTTTCCCGGGTGGTAGGAAATGCTGCAGTCATAGTCCTTCAGGAGCTCCAACCAACGTCTATGTCTCATGTTGAGCTCCTTTTGATCAAACAAGTATCTGAGGCTCTTGTGATATGTGAAAATCTCGAAGGTCACACCGTACAAGTAGTGCCTCCAGGTCTTCAGCACAAAGACGACAGCTGCCAACTCCAGGTCGTGGGTAGGGTAGCTATGCTCATGGGGCTTTAGTTTCCGCGAAGCGTAAGCAACAACGTGACCCCTCTGCATGAGCACACCCCCTAACCCCTGCAAAGAGGCGTCCGTGTACACAATAAACCCTCCACTATTGTCTGGGATGGTGAGCACGGGAGCTGAAGTCATCCTCTCCTTCAGCTCCTGAAAACACGCCTCACAGGCGTCTGTCCAAGTGAAGGGCACGTTCTTCCGGGTTAACTGTGTCATAGGACGTGCAATCTGTGAAAAGCCTCTGATAAACCGCCTGTAGTAGCCTGCCAGTCCCAAGAAACTGCGAATCTCAGTAACCGTATGCGGTCTCTCACACCTGAGCACTGCCTCTACCTTGGCTGGGTCCACAGCCAAGCCATCCCCAGAGATCTCATGACCTAAGAAGGTCACCTCCCTCAACCAGAACTCGCACTTGCTGTATTTAGCGTACAGCCTACGTCGTCTCAGTGTGTCCAGAACCATCCGCAAGTGCTGTCCGTGCTGCATCTGATCTCGAGAATAGATGAGCACATCATCAATGAATACCACCACAAACTGGTCCAAGTACGATCTAAACACCCGGTTCATCAGGTCCATGAAGGCAACGGGGGCATTGGTTAGCCCAAACGGCATGACCAGAAACTCGTAGTGTCCGTTCCGGGTACGGAAAGTTGTCTTGGAGACGTCTGCCTCCTTGATTCTCAACTGGTGGTATCCAGACCTTAAGTCGATCTTGGAGAATACCGTGGCACCTCGCAGCTGGTCAAACAAGTCATCGATCCTCGACAGCGGATATCTATTCTTGATGGTGACCCTATTTAACTGTCGGTAGTCCACACAAAGGCGTAGGGTACCATCCTTCTTCTTTACAAACAGTACCGGGGCTCCCCAGGGAGATGCGCTGGGCCTCACAAAGCCCTTCTCCAAAAGATCCTGCAACAGAGACTTGAGCTCTCGCAGCTCAAGTGGTGCCATCCTGTATGGTGTTGTGGAGATGGGGCTGGTCCCTAGTACTAACAAGATCCCAAACTCGATCTCACGCTCGGGAGGTAGTGCTGGCAACTCGTCTGAGAACACGTCGGGGTACTCTCTGACCACCGGGATACTCTGGAAGTCTGCCACAGGGTTGGACTCTGCCACCACACAAGCTAGGAAGCCCTCACACCCCTGGCTCAAAAGTCTTGCCACCCGTAGTGCAGAAATGCACCTGAAGCCACCGTCCACTGGCAAACTGTGGAACTCGAAATAAGGCAACTCCGGTATGGAGAAGACGATCTTTCTCTCAAAACAGTCCACCAAGGCATGGTAAGCGAACAGCCAGTCCATCCCCAGAATTACGCCAAAGTCCTCAATCTGTATCATAATCAGGTTAGCGGGAAGGCTGTGTCCCCCAACACTGACCTCGCAACTCGTGTATACCTCTTTAGCTACAAACAGTTGACCACTCGGACCTCTGATCACGAACAGATCCTCTAACAGCACACAATCCTGCCCCAGACTAACCGCGAAACTGGCGGCGACAAACAAGTGCGTAGAGCTGGAATCGAAAAGCGTGTAAACAAGTCTGCCGGAAACTGAAACCGTACCTGCCACCACTGATCCCGAAGCTCTGGCATCCCTGTGTGTCAGGGTGTTGATACGCCCCTCAGCCCTGGGTACGGACGAAGCAGCCATACTCTGCGTCGGACAGGTAGCTGTTGGCCGGTACCCTCCTCGTGACTACTGTCCCCCTCCTCACGCCTGGAAACCACGGTCTCCTGCTCGCCCTCCAGTGCTCGGCACGGGAAGCATCTGCTGAGGACTACCATGATCTGGAGCTGGCAGCTATCGCCTTCGCGCTGAAGACTTGGAGGACTACTTGTACGGTGAGACCTTTGAGATTTTCACAGATCACAAGAGCCTCAGACACTTGTTTGATCAGAAGGAGCTCAAAATGAGACAGAAAAGTTGGTTGGAGCTCCTGAAGGACTATGACTGCAGCATTTCCTACCACCCGGGAAAGGCCAACGTGGTGGCTAATGCCTTGAGCTGGAAGGCGTCCGCCCATGTGGCCAGTTTATAGGTGCAGAGTTGGAGCCTCATGGAGGAGATGGGCAGTTGGCAACCCCTAGAGTTACTGGGGCACTGTGGGGCAATGATTGTGACACGACAGATGAGGCCAAAGCTGATAGATCGCATCATCACTGGACAGATCGCCGACCCGTACTTACAGTCATTGCGTGACAGAGTGCTGTCAGGAGACCCTGGGCACTTCTCTTTTACAGACCAAGTACTGCGCATGAGGGGACGTTTGTGTGTTCCCAAAGATGAGGAGCTATTGAGAGAGCTCCTGACTGAGGCACACGGTTCCAGGTTCACCATACATCTTGGAAACATAAAGATGTACGATGATTTGAGATGCGACTTTGGTGGAGAGGGATGAAGCGGGATGTAGGTGAATTCGTACAACAGTGTTTAGTGTACCAGTAGGTGAAGGCTGAGCATCAGAGGCCTACAGGGCCGTTGCAGAGACTTCCAGTGCCTGAGTGGAAGTGGGAGAGCATCACCATGGACTTGGTGATGGGCTTGCCCATTACCCAGAGAGGACACGACGCAGTCTAGGTGATCGTTGACAGATTGATGAAGACGGCACATTTCTTGCCGATTCGAGTCACCTTGGGACCAGCACAGTTGGCAGAGAGGTATATCCGCGACGTGATATGTCTACACGGAGTTCCGCGGGAGATCGTATCCGATCGGGATACCCATTTTACATCCCAGTTTTGGGCTGAGTTCCAGCAGGACTTGGGGACACGGTTGAGGTTCAGTACAGCATACCACCCCCAGACGAACGGACAGTCAGCGCACGATACAGACGCTTGAGGACCTTTTGCGTGCTTGTGTACTAGACTGGAGGGGCTCTTGGGAGGAGCACATGCCCTTGGCGGAGTTTGCATATAATAACAGTTATCACTCGAGCATCGGCATGGCACCCTACGAGGCTCTATATGGACGAAGGTGTACGGCACCCTTGAGTTGGGTTGAGGTAGGGACCAAGTGGGAGGTTGGCCCCAGGCTGATCCGACAGAGTCAGGAGATGATCGAGCAGATTCACAGGCGACTCCTCACTGTCAGGAGCAGACAGAAGAGCTATGCAATTCGAAAACGTAGAGAGGTGTAGTTTGAGGTGGAGTCGGTTGGTTTGATGACCGGGTTTTGGTTTTGTTATAACGTTGTAGTAAAGCCGGTTATTACCAACATTTCAAATATATAAATTTTTTACTCGGAAAATAAAAGAGTTCCCGAGGTCGAACTCAGGGAGCAAGTTGTATTCTAGAGATATACATGTTTCTTTTACAAAATAAAGAAAGAGAGAGGGAAAGAATTTGTTGTTCTCTTTGTTTTCTCCTCGTGATGTTCTTCTTTCTTTCTTTCTTCAGATCTCCTTCTTCTTCTTCTTTGTTCTGCAGAGGTGATGCTCCTCTTTCTTTCTTTCTTCAGATCTCCTTCTTCTTCTTCTTTATTCTGCAGCAGAGGTGATGCTCCTCTTTCTTTCTTCAGATCTCCTTCTTCTTCTTCCTTGGTTTCTGTCTTGGCCTCTCTTCTTCTTTTTCTGCAGTCTCTTCTGTGAAGGTTTCTTCTTGTTTCTCCTCCCTGCGGTTAAGTGTCAGCTTCTTCTGTTCTTTTTCAGCCAGGGACGTCACGCGAAGCTTTCTTCCTTGGCTGCTTCAGGCCGTCGTCTGATTTCCAAATCAGACGACTTAACTACCTGTTGCTACAGTTAGCTTCCTTCTTCTTCCGCGGGTCTTCTTCTTCGCCTGTGCCTGCACACTTCAGAGTTTTTCGTCAGAGGCAAAACCTACTCTACCCTCCCCCCCCCGCGTCTCTCTTTCTCTCTGAAACCACTCTTGGGAAAGCTCTCCCAGAGCTACCGGGTAACCGGGTTCGGGTCAGGCCCGGGTCCAGGCCCACCGGCGTGCGTGGTGGGCGAGGAGTGCAGGTCAGTCTTAAGTCGGGTCGGATCGGTTCGGGTCAGGTCCGCGGGGCGTGAGCGCGGACGAGACCGGGTAACCGGGCGGGTGAAGGGGACCTCACCCCGTGTGCTGAGGCAGTAAGCCTTCAGCACTTTTGCATCTTATGTCGCTGCGACTCTTCAGGCGTTTCCGAGGTGGGACTAAACGGCCCACCTCAATTGCGCGCCCGCAGCGGGGAATTCAGCAGGAGATGGCGGCGTCACGCAAAGCTTTCTTCCTTAGCTGCGAACCTGGTGTTTTGCCAAAACTCCTCGCAAGGCCTGGGAGTTGAATCTGGGCTTGGCGCTGAGCGTGGCGCGCCTGTAGCTGCAGGCGGAAGCAGTTCCTCCTGCGCGTCAATGGCGGCGGAGGTCGGGTGGCCTGTTCACAAGAAAACGGCCTCTCGGCCTAATCAGAAAGTGCCAGGAGCTTCGCCAGGGTGCGGCGAAGCTCGTGTGGGTGGTGGCGAGGCGCGGGGCGGCGTGCGAGGGCTGCCCTAGGTCGGACTGTGGGTCGGAGGATGGGTCTGTTCGGTGGGGTTGCAGAGGGTGATGTGGGGGGAGTGGCAGGGCGGAGGTTGATCAGGGTGAGGAGGCGGAGGTCCTGCGGTGGTCGGCGAGCCGTGTGGGTCGCTGAGGTGATGGGAGCGGCTCGCCGGAGGGTGGTCGGAGGCGAAGGGGGTGAAGGTGGTCAGGGTCGGTCGAGGGCTTAATTGAATAAATTGAAAGCGGGGAAAGAAAGGGGAGAAGAAGGGGAGTAGCTCTAGCTTACTTGCAGGGACGAAGGGGGAGGAACAGGGCGACAGTCGTATCGACTGTCGCCGGAGAAGACGATGCTCAGGGAAAGGGGCGGCGGCGAGCGGAGAGTCGGAGAGGCGCCAGCTGGGTGCGGCGTGGCGCGGGAAGAGCGGGGGAGGAAGTCTCTGCTGCTGGTATTGCGGCAGAGCGAAGAGGTGGAGGGGGAGGAAACCGCCGGAGCTGGTGAGCGTCTGCCGGAGGAAGAAGAGAAGAAAGTTGGGGATTTTCTCCGTCAGATCCAGGCTGGGAAGAACGGTGGAGCGACGGGGGTATTTATAGGGACCGAATCAGGGAGGAAGGCGGAGGGAGACGACGTGTCTCCCTCGCCGGAGGATGGCCGGAAACAAGAACCCATACCGTCCGTGCGTTCGCACGGCCGGTATGGTGGGTTATAGCGACCAGGGGGGTGTCCCTGCGACGGCTGACGACGCAGGGCACCCCCGGTTTACTTGCCAGGTCCCCCACCTCACCCTGCGCGGCGCCATGCTCCGCGCAAGGTCGCCGGAGCATGGTGCTGGCAGGTTTTGCAGGGGGGACCTGATCGCAAAGAACGAAGGAGAGTTAGGGGCCAAAATGCGAGGGTTCAAAAGTTGAGGGCCAAAGAGTAAATATATGAGGACCAAAGTGTAAAGTCAGTCAAGGAGGTTTCTTCTTAGGCTCAAGTTTTTATACATGACTAATTAGGACCTAAGGAATCTGATGGTGAATTTCATTTCTATATTAAACCTTGTTTGACCGGTCAATTTACGCAAAAACCCAAATTAAGTTATTAATTGGGCATGGTTCTCAATGTAGGTCAAAATGGGTTCTGAAGGCCAAATTGAAGGTTCTAAACCCTAGAGATTATTTTTCTATGAATTTTAGAGGGTTTATTCTATTTTTACTTTGCCTCGAACCTTGTGAATTGAAGTGGGTTGTTTTAGGGTTACAGATTATCATTTAGTTTCTTGGAATTGCTGTAGCCCTTGCTAGATCATTTCATCCCACTTTTATTCTTATTAAGCTGCTTTGACCTATGTTTGGGCCCTGAATTACCCTGTATGCAGATTATACTGGTAAAATTGCATTTTTACCCCTTATGACTTGTTTTCTCCTTAAACTCAGAATTCTCTGAGTTAAGCCTTTCCTTGAGATATGTAGGAGCTTTTATCCTTTGTATTAGGTCAAAATGAGCTAGTTATGGCTCATGATGAGGTTCTCATCATACCCCCATGCCTAGCTTTTGCTAGTCCCTTAGCAAAAACTTAAGGTTTCAACCCTTGTTCTAGACCATGAAATTTTTAATAGTTTTAGATAAGTGCATAGATTAGGTTAGAATGCTGACCATAGGCCTAAATGGTACTCTAGTACCAATCAAGATCCAAATCTGTCTAGCCTTAGCCTCAGTCTTTTAGCAAAGGTTTTTAAGGCCCACAAGAACTAACCTAAGGTTTATTGGACTTCGTGGTTAAAGCACCCGTGCTTGAAATGATTTTAGCCCTGGCTCAGTTCGCAGTGCGTTTTGTAAGAGAGAGATAGAAAGTTTTTCTGTTTGGAGAGTTTTCTCTCTCTTTTTCTTTTTAGTTCTAGCCTAGGATTGGCTTTTCAACACGGTCTGTATCAGATTCCTTGCTCCCATCATCAATCCTCAAGGGTTCCTGGCGATCGATGCTTCGGGATAACACCGCCCATGGCAACCCCCGGAACCTTGGCTATTGAGATTTCGAGATAATCCCATCCATGGTATTCCGTGGCCGAATCCAGACCCTGGCAATTGACACTTCGAGATAATGCCATCCATGGAATCTGAACCAGCAGAGTGCTTACATGCCCCCAGTAGGATATGTAAATATCCTAAGAGACAAGCACCGAGGAGATGATATTTTGTTACGCATCTTCGAGGGGATTTCCCGCCTCTCCGCGCTGGGAACTCGTCCAAATCAACTTGTGTTGATCGGCCGCTCCTATTCTAGGTGTTCTTTTCAGAATTTTGCGACGCTTCTGCGTGATTCTGATTTTTACGCTTACTGAACCAGGCCGTGTGTGAGATTAGGGTGCTTAGGTTACTGAGTCCCGTAAACCAAAAATTAGTTAACGAGGCCGAATACTCCCTAAGCCTTAGACCTAATACTTCAGCTTTTCATTTTCCTCAACCTCTTGAGGAGTGTCCAGATCTTAATGGGTACTACGAGTCTATTCAAGAATGCCTAAGGTTTGCATTCTTACTAATCTCATTGTGCACTTTTCAGTTATTTTCTTGAATGAGGTCTAGAACTTAGGTTAATTCCTTAGTTCCTGACTAATGACTATCACCTTTTTTATAATTTTGTGCTCCTTTTTCATTTTGTTTCTTTTTCTCCTTCACAAAATTTCCTTCTCCTCTTTTCCTCTTATTCTTTTTCGAAAATTTTTTTTTTTAATTTTTATGGTGTTTTTGGCATATGTGAATTTTTTTTTTTTTTTTTTTTTTGAAACTTTTTCTTACAAGTTTTTGTACTTTCCTACCCCCCCATGCCTAAGATTTGCAATGTCCTCATTGTAACCTAGGGGTTTTTATTCAACTAAGTTCATACATTAGGATAGCTGTTTTGATGAATCTCAGATGCAAGCACCTGAGGTGGAGTCGGCTGCCCTAAAGTGTGAACTTCAAGTGCAAAAAGCTGTCAGAACAAGTTTCAGGTTTTTAAAGAGAATGACGGGCTGCCTCCCGTTAAGCGCTAAATTTGATGCCTTCAGCCAAGCGGGAAATGCGATGGAGAGGGGATGGTCAAATCAGCGGAGTTTTGTAAGACAAGCACCTTGATTAAGAGCCTGGTTGGTCCAACCAGGTGCTTGTTCAGATCAACAGGCTGATGATGCAGCCCAAACCCAATCAATCTGGTGGGTTGATAGATGTGGATAAAAAGGTGTGGAGCCCACCATAAACTATGAAGCTCAGATGGATGTGGAAGTGTAAACGCAGGGTTTGGCTGAGCCGAATCAGCCTGGTCAAAGTAGGGACCCGTAGGATAATCAGTGGTTGATGCAGGAACCCTACAGGGGTGATCAGAGAATGATAGAGCATGGTATGTAGTCTGATCAATGTTCGGAACCCGATGTGGAAATGCAATCGGCTCGGTGAGAGGTGAATCTGAATAGAAATTGACTCCGGTTGCGGGTCGGGGTTTGGAAGAGGTTTTGATCCGTTCTGTGTGTGCGGATGAGGTGGCCATTGTGTACGAGGGCTCTTCTAGAAACAGATGATAGGTGATTTTCTGTAGAGAGTCCTCTGGGTAACTATCAAATGCCGGAAGAGTGTTTGTAGGATGAAAGGAATCGGATTCGAGAAAAAAATTGGATTCTTGGTTGCAATCACTCTTGGCATTTTCTGTTTTTGGTTCCTGAGGATCGAAAAGGAATGATTCTGTGTTATCAGTGATCTCGGGAATCAGGACCTCAGAGTCGGAGTTAGAGTCATGAGAACTGAGGTCGTAGATAGGCCTGGCGTGTTCAGGAAGGGGAATCTCTCCGCAATTATAGTCAGATTTGAAATTGTCGGAGAGTTGGCGAAAATGAGATTCATGATCATGAATTCCACCACAACAAAAATCATCAGATGTGGAATCAGCAGCCTGACTGGGTTCTAGCCTATATGTCAATTCTGGGCTCAAAAAGATGTTCTGTTCAAGCTCTAAGCTGGTAGGATAGACCCCATTAAAACCTTGCTCATCCAACTCAGTTTCTGTATCATAAATTGGCATGTTTTTTGAAAAATCGATCAGATTTCCTGAGGATGTTGGAGAGGGATATTCATTAAATAGAGGCCCGGAATCATATTCTGTAAAAATTTGATCTTTCTCATAAAGGGCCTCATAATCTTCCCAATAAGTTTCAGATCTAGGTTCTAGGCTTAGGATGTGGGTAGAATTATTAGAACCTAATTCCGAATAACCTTCGAGGGTCACCTTATCAAAACAAGGGGTGGAATTTATACCCTCCAGAGGTTCAATTCTAATCTTGTTATTGCAGGAGTCTTGGAGTTCTAAGCTTGGTGATTCATGGCCTAGGGTTGGCTCAGCATTGTGTTCTCCTGCAATATCCCAACCTAATTCAACATTGTCTTCTATCTGGGTTGGGATTTTACAACCACTTTGTGCCTCAATCCCGAGATCTGGGAAACTGAATTATTCCTTAATACTGTTCCAAGATGGTTCATCCTCTGTTTCTGGTATATACGGGTATTTCTGGTTGATAATTTGTTCTACAGATTTCATCATTTCTACCCGTTTTATAAGGGCATCTTGGTGTTGTTCCCAAAGTACAGGATTTGTCAAGCATTGAAGGTATTCAGATTGGTGTAATTTTTCCATCTCAATGTATCCTGTCATGAGCATATCTCGGGTTGATCCTTTTGAAATTTCAGTCAATAGAATTTGGGCACAGTTTATGATGAAGGCTGTGGTTGTTGGGACATCAACCTGAATATCTCCTATTGGTGTTGATGTTTTTTCTTCTTTTTCATAGAATTTTATGGCATCCTCGATCATTTTATCTTTCATAGATCTCCGATATTCAGGTTTCTTGAATGGTAGTCTTAGGTGGTTTGGCTGCATATTTGGATTAGGTGGTGGAATCAAGATGTGGAATTAAAGGCTTCGATGTAGACTCATGTTGTGCCAAGATGGAAGAAGGGAGTATCAGAGGAAAGATTAATGTGGTGGTGCTGCATAAACAAGGGAACTGAGGCCTAACCTCAGGGCAAGTGAATTCCTAAAGGAGGATTCAAGGACCTCCTTCCAAGCATATACTGAAGGATGTGATGAGATTAAAAGGTGCTGGACCCAATCAAGACACCCAAAAAATGGGTTGGGTGACTATAGAGGTGCGGGGCAGATGGACCCCTTGATCAGAAAGATCGTCCACCTGAGAATTACCTGGGCAGCCAGAGAGGGAGAGTCCCGCGAAGACCCCTACACGGTAGAGCATCCCCACGGGTTACAGGGTTTCCCCCACCCGACCTCTCTTGTCACTGCGGTTCCAGGTAGACCAGAATGGGGATCTTGACCTCTTAAGTCTACCAATTTTAAGATCAGGGTGCTTAAGGTTTCACTTGAACTTTAGTCTTTTTAAGTGCAAAGAGTGACCTAATTTAAGGTTGGTTGACCCAAAGGGGTCAACTTTACCTCTTGTTTTCTTTGAGAGCTTTCAGGTCTTGTCTTTTAGGGTCCAAGTGTTTAAAGAGAGAGCCAATTGTTTAGGATTTTTCTTGTTAATTATTTTCAATCAATGACTTGGGCACACCTCTTTTGGATTTCCTCAATTCTTGATTAAGGGGTGTGTCTCTACTGAAATCCTAATGTTTGACCTTATGTTGGCTCTACTTGGTCCATTTAACTCTTTGTTGGGCAATTAGGGCTCAAGCAAGAATGTGTTAGCCCTTAAATACCCTTAATAGTGTGCAGGAGTGATGGGTTGAAAACATGCAACTCTTTATGGTTACTAAGTATGGAAAACAGGTTAGCCCTATATTGCTTGTTCTTTTCTTTTCTTCCTCTTTAGAGTTTAGGGGTTAATAGTGAGAGGAAAGATTTACCTGTCTTCGGAGTGGTTGTCGTGTGGTTGCTTGTCTTCTTGAGTTCCTGTAGCTGCACAAAAGAGAGGAGATTATCAGAAATTAAAAGAAACAGGAATGTTTACCTCTAGAATAGCCGTTGCTCCCCGGCAACGGCGCCAAAATGGAGTCGGTTGGTTTGATGACCGGGTTTTGGTTTTGTTATAACGTTGTAGTAAAGCCGGTTATTACCAACATTTCAAATATATAAATTTTTTACTCGGAAAATAAAAGAGTTCCCGAGGTCGAACTCAGGGAGCAAGTTGTATTCTAGAGATATACATGTTTCTTTTACAAAATAAAGAAAGAGAGAGGGAAAGAATTTGTTGTTCTCTTTGTTTTCTCCTCGTGATGTTCTTCTTTCTTTCTTTCTTCAGATCTCCTTCTTCTTCTTCTTTGTTCTGCAGAGGTGATGCTCCTCTTTCTTTCTTTCTTCAGATCTCCTTCTTCTTCTTCTTTGTTCTGCAACAGAGGTGATGCTCCTCTTTCTTTCTTCAGATCTCCTTCTTCTTCTTCCTTGGTTTCTGTCTTGGCCTCTCTTCTTCTTTTTCTGCAGTCTCTTCTGTGAAGGTTTCTTCTTGTTTCTCCTCCCTGCGGTTAAGTGTCAGCTTCTTCTGTTCTTTTTCAGCCAGGGACGTCACGCGAAGCTTTCTTCCTTGGCTGCTTCAGGCCGTCGTCTGATTTCCAAATCAGACGACTTAACTACCTGTTGCTACAGTTAGCTTCCTTCTTCTTCCGCGGGTCTTCTTCTTCGCCTGTGCCTGCACACTTCAGAGTTTTTTGTCAGAGGCAAAACCTACTCTACCCTCCCCCCCCCGCGTCTCTCTTTCTCTCTGAAACCACTCTTGGGAAAGCTCTCCCAGAGCTACCGGGTAACCGGGTTCGGGTCAGGCCCGGGTCCAGGCCCACCGGCGTGCGTGGTGGGCGAGGAGTGCAGGTCAGTCTTAAGTCGGGTCGGGTCGGTTCGGGTCAGGTCCGCGGGGCGTGAGCGCGGACGAGACCGGGTAACCGGGCGGGTGAAGGGGACCTCACCCCGTGTGCTGAGGCAGTAAGCCTTCAGCACTTTTGCATCTTATGTCGCTGCGACTCTTCAGGCGTTTCCGAGGTGGGACTAAACGGCCCACCTCAATTGCGCGCCCGCAGCGGGGAATTCAGCAGGAGATGGCGGCGTCACGCGAAGCTTTCTTCCTTAGCTGCGAACCTGGTGTTTTGCCAAAACTCCTCGCAAGGCCTGGGAGTTGAATCTGGGCTTGGCGCTGAGCGTGGCGCGCCTGTAGCTGCAGGCGGAAGCAGTTCCTCCTGCGCGTCAATGGCGGCGGAGGTCGGGTGGCCTGTTCACAAGAAAACGGCCTCTCGGCCTAATCAGAAAGTGCCAGGAGCTTCGCCAGGGTGCGGCGAAGCTCGTGTGGGTGGTGGCGAGGCGCGGGGCGGCGTGCGAGGGCTGCCCTAGGTCGGACTGTGGGTCGGAGGATGGGTCTGTTCGGTGGGGTTGCAGAGGGTGATGTGGGGGGAGTGGCAGGGCGGAGGTTGATCAGGGTGAGGAGGCGGAGGTCCTGCGGTGGTCGGCGAGCCGTGTGGGTCGCTGAGGTGATGGGAGCGGCTCGCCGGAGGGTGGTCGGAGGCGAAGGGGGTGAAGGTGGTCAGGGTCGGTCGAGGGCTTAATTGAATAAATTGAAAGCGGGGAAAGAAAGGGGAGAAGAAGGGGAGTAGCTCTAGCTTACTTGCAGGGACGAAGGGGGAGGAACAGGGCGACAGTCGTATCGACTGTCGCCGGAGAAGACGATGCTCAGGGAAAGGGGCGGCGGCGAGCGGAGAGTCGGAGAGGCGCCAGCTGGGTGCGGCGTGGCGCGGGAAGAGCGGGGGAGGAAGTCTCTGCTGCTGGTATTGCGGCAGAGCGAAGAGGTGGAGGGGGAGGAAACCGCCGGAGCTGGTGAGCGTCTGCCGGAGGAAGAAGAGAAGAAAGTTGGGGATTTTCTCCGTCAGATCCAGGCTGGGAAGAACGGTGGAGCGACGGGGGTATTTATAGGGACCGAATCAGGGAGGAAGGCGGAGGAAGACGACGTGTCTCCCTCGCCGGAGGATGGCCGGAAACAAGAACCCATACCGTCCGTGCGTTCGCACGGCCGGTATGGTGGGTTATAGCGACCAGGGGGGTGTCCCTGCGACGGCTGACGACGCAGGGCACCCCCGGTTTACTTGCCAGGTCCCCCACCTCACCCTGCGCGGCGCCATGCTCCGCGCAAGGTCGCCGGAGCATGGTGCTGGCAGGTTTTGCAGGGGGGACCTGATCGCAAAGAACGAAGGAGAGTTAGGGGCCAAAATGCGAGGGTTCAAAAGTTGAGGGCCAAAGAGTAAATATATGAGGACCAAAGTGTAAAGTCGGTCAAGGAGGTTTCTTCTTAGGCTCAAGTTTTTATACATGACTAATTAGGACCTAAGGAATCTGATGGTGAATTTCATTTCTATATTAAACCTTGTTTGACCGGTCAATTTACGCAAAAACCCAAATTAAGTTATTAATTGGGCATGGTTCTCAATGTAGGTCAAAATGGGTTCTGAAGGCCAAATTGAAGGTTCTAAACCCTAGAGATTATTTTTCTATGAAGTTTAGAGGGTTTATTCTATTTTTACTTTGCCTCGAACCTTGTGAATTGAAGTGGGTTGTTTTAGGGTTACAGATTATCATTTAGTTTCTTGGAATTGCTGTAGCCCTTGCTAGATCATTTCATCCCACTTTTATTCTTATTAAGCTGCTTTGACCTATGTTTGGGCCCTGAATTACCCTGTATGCAGATTATACTGGTAAAATTGCATTTTTACCCCTTATGACTTGTTTTCTCCTTAAACTCAGAATTCTCTGAGTTAAGCCTTTCCTTGAGATATGTAGGAGCTTTTATCCTTTGTATTAGGTCAAAATGAGCTAGTTATGGCTCATGATGAGGTTCTCATCATGAGGTTGGGGACCATGTCTTCCTTCGTGTTTCGCCCATGAAGGGCTTGCAACGGTTTGGGGTGAGAGGGAAGCTAACGCCGAGGTTTGCAGGATCCTTTGAGGTCCTGGAGCGGGTTGGACCCATTGCTCACAAGCTTGCCCTTCCTCCTCAGCTTTCTGGTGTGCACGACGTGTTCCACGTGTCCAACCTCAGGAAGTACGTCGTCGATCCCAGTCACGTCCTGAGCCACAAGAGCATCGAGGTGGGTGACGACCTGGCCTACCCCGAGCGGCCAGTGCAGATTCTCGACAGAGCCGTCCGGAGTCTGAGACGGAAGCAAGTACCCCTGGTGAAGGTTTTGTGGAGGAGCCAGCGATACGAGGAGGCTACCTGGGAGCCTGAGGTGGCGATGCGGGAGTGGTACCCGGAGCTCTTTGAGGGTACGTCTTTTCAGACCAGCTTCGGCCATCTTTGAGTTTGTTATGCACATATTATTCTTTTTCCGCACCCTAGTAGCATAAGTTTCGGGGATGAAACTTCCTTTGAGTTTGTTATGTTGTTAAGACCAAAACATCAAACACTTTTAAGACGTCTGGGAGTTGGTCCAGACGTCTGGAAATAAATTTTTGCATGCGTACGATTACGAGTCTACGTGCATGCACGTGCAGACTGAACCCGCCGACTTGCAGACGCTTTTCTCCCCCTATGCCTTCAAATACCCCTCTCCCCCCATCCCTTTCCCTCACCCACCACCCCACCGTCTCCTCCTTCTTCCACCTTGAGCACGAGAGAGAGAGAGCGAGGGCAACAGTTGCTGCCGGGTGCGTGCAAAGAGGAAGAGGTGCAGCGAGAGGGGAGAAGAGGGAGAGCGCGTGAGGAAGAGAGAGCAAGCTCGCCGGAGTAGCTCGGGGCCGACCGACAGGCGCGCAGCGGGAGCGTGGTGCTGGGGAGGTTACCCTGGTGCTCTGACGTACCTTCGTGCGTGTGTGTTAAGAGGTGTCGTTATAGTTGCACTTGATACGTCGGTTTTAAAAGAAGTAAACGGAGGTGAGTCCGAGTGTCGATCTCAGGGAGGCGTGGAAATCGGATTTTGTTTACCACTTGTTGTCACGAAAAAGGCGGAGTTTTGCTTGCGAAAGAAACGGTTTTGAAAAGCGAGAGATAGAGAGAGTTTAGGGTTAGAAAGCTCTTGGTTTTGATCATGCACTTTAAACAGAAATTAAAAGGCAACTAAATGAAAAACAATTTCATTAAACATGCATTCATAGTTCATGGTTTACAATATTAAATACATGCTTCAACAAAAGTAAATGAAAGCTTAAAAGAGAGAGAGAGAGGTAGAGAGAGAGTGGAGAGCGACGAGGCAGCCACGGCGGTGGAGGAGGCTCCGTCGGTGGCTCGTCGTCTCCGGCGATTACAAGAGTGCCTAAGACTAGCTAGGAGAGGAGTGGAGTAGTTGCAAGTGGGGGAGGATGCCTTGAATGGTGGTAGAAGGGGGTTTAAATAGAGTTAAGGGCTTCCTAAAAGAAGAATGTGCTTTAGCGACATCCAGAACGTCGCTAAAACCGCTTCCATATACGTCGGTGAAGGTCTGCTGCCGCCGGTCAGCCGCCCGCCCCTTTCTCTCTTCAGGCGCGATCCGTGGACGTCGAACGAGAGCCGTCCGATTGATGATCGGACGGCTGAGATCCTCCCGCGCCTGCGCTAGGATCGCGCTTCGGGCGTGCGTGCGCGCGCGCGTTTCTGCCCGGCGTGCGCGCGCGCGTGGGAGGTGGGGCGCTGTCGTCGCGCCGCGTGGCGCGATCCTAGCCGCTCGCTTCTGATCGCACGGCTCAATTTTGCCGCGCCCTTCGCCCGCAGACCATTTTTGCTCCGCGCGAATCGAACGCGATTCGCCGCAACGCGGGCGTGCGCGCTAACCGTTGCGCCACGCCCGCGCTTTGTCGCGGCGACCGCGGGCGAGCGCGCGGATCTCGGCCGTTCGATCGAAGATCAACGGCCGAGATGCGTCCTTGGCTGGCTTGGGGGCGTGCGGGCGGCGGGGGCGGGGCGACGTGGCGCGTTCTAGGCCGTTGATCTCCAGATCAACGGTCAGGATTTCTTGGGCCCATTGTGGGAGCTCCGGATGTCGGATTTGGCCGATTTTTAGTCCGTTAGACTCCGTTCGTCGTCCTGAATCCATCCGTGCGGTCCGATTGCTCATCTGAGGCCTGCTTTGACAAATGCTTTACACAAATGGCCATTAATACAGTTTATAAGCAATCTTGGTACTTGATGCATGCAATGCTCCTATTCTACTTTATGTTGTGCCTTTTATTCTAAAGATGGGCCATATTCAACCTAATTACTACCCCCTTGCGTGGTGTTATCATACCCCCATGCTTACTCCTTGCTAGTCCCTAGCAAGGTTTATTCTAGCCTTTATTCTTTGGCGAATTCAAGAAGTAATTGCTTAGGCACTTCGTTACTTGTTAATAAGAGGAACTATACGAAGATCTTAATCTACAAAGACTAAGCAGCGCTCGGGTGTCTGCCAAAATACGAATCGCCCGAATCCTTGCTTTGTATATATAACTATACTTATGTATACGTATATATCTATATATGTCTTTTTAGAATTTTTAGAATTCAGTGTGGGTTGTTAACTTTTTACGGCTACCCAACCCACCCAAAACTCGGTCAAAACCCTAAGTGCTAAGCATCTTGGTGTGAATGTTGTGATAGACTTACTTAACGGTAATTGAGACAGACTTCGAGTTTCTACGCCTCTAGGTGACCGGAAAAGAAAATAAATTTTTGCCTGAAGGTGTATTTGTTCGATTGGTAGCTTTCTCCCTGCGTTCATTTTACTTGGGGTCAACACAAGGATTTTCCAGTGTATATCTCCCCGGCTTGTACTACTTCCCCGCTTCTTCCTTAGGTGTTTTTGGTCTTCTTTTTTTGTGCAATTATTGAGCTGGGCTCTGGACAACCGACCAATGGGCTGTTACCCACGATCACTTGCCAGCCATACTTGTGCGGTGAAGTGTGGTTTATTTTCTTTTCTTCTTCTCTTTTTTTTTTTTTTTTTTTTAATTATTATTTTTTTTACGTAGGTGGCTTCCCTAATCTCAAATGTACCTAGAGGCAGTGAAAAAGAAATGGCCTGTGGCTGGGTTCTGGACAACCTGCCAATGGGCTGTTACCCACGACAACTTGCCAGCCATACCACCCTAGAGAGTTCATTAGCTACCCAATTTCTGTCAAAATCTCCGAGAAGTGAGTATGTGCAGAAATGTGTGCAGATGCTTAGACTCAAAGTTTTCCTGAGTTAGAGGATGAGTTGATAAGTCGTATACTTATCACCTTATTTATTAGGTGGATTAGAATAGCTTAAAGTTGCAAGGATTCGCCGCTAAATCCATATTTTAATGGACACTAGGGCTGATTAAGCCTGAAGGCCTGAAAAGTCTAAGCGTTTAAGTTCTTTTTGTATTATTTCCCACTATTGGCAAGTTTCTAATGCCTAAGTTTTTCTTCCTAAATTCAAATTTTTTTTTTTTTTTAATCAATTAATTTATTCATTCAGACTGATTAATTAAACTCAGGATTATGCAATTTACCATCCCCCCCATGCTTAAGTTGGACAATGTCCTCATTGGCAGATGCATGGATGCAGAAGGGTTCAAAAAGATAGTACCTGAGTGACGTAAACTACCAGATCAGTCTGAATCCGCTGGGTTGCCTCCCAGGAAGCGCTGAGTTTAACGCCTCCAGCTGGGCGGTGCCTGGTGTCAGCCCTCAACAAGGGTGACACTCTCCTTGGGGGGTACCTGGGCCAGGAAATGCTTCAATCTTTGACCATTGACTGTAAAGGTGTGCCCGGTATTAAGATCGGCGATTTCGACTGCCCCATTGGAATAGGGCTTGACCACCCGAAATGGTCCTGTCCATTTGGACCTAAGTTTCCCTGGAAAGAGTTTCAGGCGTGCATCAAATAGCCAGACTTGTTGGTTTGGCTCAAAGGTTTTCCTATGAATGAGTCGGTCGTGGACGGCTTTCATTTTCTCCTTATATAGCCGACTATTGTCAAAGGCGTCCCGATGAATTTCTTCAAGCTCAGATAATTGAAGAGTCCTTTGCGCACCAGCTAACTGGGGATCCATGTTACATTGCTTAACAGCCCAGTAAGCCCGGTGTTCCAATTCGACAGGGAGATGGCAAGCTTTGCCAAAGACCAAGCGGTAAGGTGACATGCCTATCGGGGTCTTAAAAGCGGTCCTGTATGCCCACAGGGCATCATCAAGTCGTGTGGACCAGTCTTTCCTGTCAGGTCTCACAGTCTTCTGTAAAATGTTCTTGATTTGTCTATTTGAGACCTCAGTCTGCCCATTTGTTTGTGGATGATACGGGGTGGCAATGCGGTGGTTTACCCCGTATTTTCTAAGTAGGGCACGGAACTGGGAATGGATAAAATGGCTTCCACCATCACTGATCATGGCCTTGGGTATTCCAAAATGGGAAAAGATGTTCTTCTTTACAAAGTCCATGACCGTCTTGTGATCGCATCGTCGGGTGGCGACGGCTTCAATCCATTTGGAAACATAGTCTACCGAGACCAAGATATACTCGAAGCCGTTGGATGGTGGAAAGGGGCCCATAAAATCGATACCCCAAACGTCGAAAATTTCGACAATCAAAATGGGCTGAAGGGGCATCATATCTTTTTTGGTCATTGTCCCTAGTGTTTGGCATCGTGAGCAAGTCTTGGCAAAGATGTGTGCATCCTTGAATAGGGACGGCCAATAAAATCCAGACTGCAAAACTTTTGCAGCTGTTTTCTTGCCAGAGAAATGGCCGCCACATGCTTGGTCATGACAAAAGGAAAGCACACTCTGAACCTCGTCTTCGGGGAGGCACCTCCTGATGATCTGATCAGCACAGAGGCGAAACAGCATGGGATCATCCCAGAAATAGTGCTTGGCCTCAGCCAAGAACCTGTCCCGTTGCTGTTTGGACCAGCTGTGCGGGGTTTGTCCTATAACCAGGTAGTTGACATAGTCAGCATACCATGGCATTTTCTTGTCTTGCACGGCTAGGATGTGTTCATCAGGGAAGGTATCAGATAGAGGTAGGGAGGGTCCAATGTGGTCTGGATGAAGTCTTGACAGGTGGTCAGCCACCACATTTTTCGATCCGGCCTTGTCTTGGATTTCCAGGTCAAATTCCTGCAAAAGCAGGATCCATCTGATGAGCCTGGGTTTTGCATCCTTTTTGGCCAACAGGTGCCGGATGGCTGAATGGTCGGTGTAGATAGTCACGTGGGATCCCAGCAAGTATGATCGGAATTTTTCCAGTCCAAAGACTACAGCAAGCAACTCTTTTTCTGTGACCGTATAATTACGCTGGGCCTCGTCCAACGTTTTGCTCGCGTAGTAGATCACCACGGGCTTCTTGTCTTGCCTTTGTCCCAGGACAGCGCCTATGGCAAAATCTGACGCGTCACACATAATCTCAAAACCCTGGGACCAGTCTGGGGGTTGAAGTACCGGTGCGGTGGAGACTAAGTCCCGGAGGGTATGATAAGCCTGGGTGCAATCAGGAGACATGTGGAAAGTTGCGTCGTTGGCTAGAAGGTCGGTCAAGGGTTTGGAAAGTTTGGAAAAGTCTTTGATGAACCTTCGGTAGAAGCCAACATGTCCTAGAAAAGAGCGAATCTGTCGGACCGAACTAGGTGGAGGAAGTTTGGAAATTAAATCAACCTTAGCTCGATCTACCTCGATGCCCTTATGCGAAACGATGTGTCCGAGGACAATTCCTTCCTGAACCATAAAATGGCTCTTTTCCCAACTTAACACCAAGTTAACCTCGATACATCGTTTCAGGATTTTCTCCAAGTTGCTCAAACAATGGTCGAATGAATTCCCGAATACAGAGAAATCATCCATAAAGACCTCCAAGTATTCACCCACCATTTCTGAAAAAATGGCTAGCATGCAACGCTGGAAGGTTGCGGGTGCGTTGCATAACCCGAACGGCATTCGACGGAATGCAAATGTGCCATACGGGCAAGTGAATGTGGTCTTTTCCTGATCTTCCGGAGCAATTGCGACTTGGTTATATCCTGAATATCCATCCAGGAAGCAAAAATACTTCTGCCCTGCCAATCTTTCAAGGATTTGGTCAATGAATGGCAAGGGGAAGTGGTCCTTCTTAGTGGCTTCGTTAAGCTTCCTATAATCAATACACACCCGCCATGCGGTGGTGGTGCGGGTGGGAATGGATTCGCCATGATCATTAGTGACAACGGTGAGCCCAGCCTTCTTTGGAACCACTTGAGTGGGGCTCACCCAGGGGCTATCAGAGATAGGGTAGATGATGTCGGCGTCGAGCCACTTGATAATTTCTTTTTTAACGACCTCCCGCATGTTAGGGTTTAACCGTCTCTGCATCTGGCGGGAAGGTCGGGCCCCGTCTTCCAGGTAAATCTTGTGGGTGCAATAGGTGGGGCTAATTCCTCTTAGATCTGAGATGGTCCAACCAATGGCGGCCCGATGTTCTGAAAGAGTTGCAGTCAACCTTAGTTCCTGATCCTTGGTTAGATGGGAATTAATAATCACTGGGAAGGTCTGGCCAGGTCCCAAGAAGACGTACTTGAGATTCTCGGGCAATGGTTTAAGTTCAGGTGCGGGTGGGACCACAGTCGATGGGAATGGAAAGGGCGGTAGTTGATCAACATTGATTTCTTCAAATGGTGTCATGTGATGATACTCAGCCTTACAGAGGTCCACAGGTAATGATGGTGGCGAGTCAGAACTACGGGTTTGGTGGTCTGAGACAGAATTGAGGGTAAGGCATTCCTCGATTAAAGTTTCCACGGGATCATGTTCCTCAATGTAATCACAATCAAAAGACTTTGTTGCCCGGAAGATATCTAATTGCATTTTCCTGTCTCCGAAGGCGATTTCCATACATCCCGTGTCGCAATCGATGTTTGCTTTAGCCGTGGCTAAGAAAGGTCTGCCTAAGATTATGGGTGCGTTCTGTAATTTTTCAGGGACTTCCATGTCGAGCACCAAAAAGTCGACTGGGAAATAGAAGTCCTTGACCCGTACAATCACGTCCTCGACAACCCCCTTCGGGGTTTTCACTGATCTATCCGCCAGCTGGATGGTGACAGGGGTTGGTGCCAGCTCCCCAAAACCAAATTGGTGGTACAAGGTTGTGGGAATTAGGTTGATAGAAGCACCTAGGTCCAGGAGCGCTCTATCAAATGTCATGTCCCCGATGTTGCAGGAAATCAGGGGTGCTCCTCGGTCAGTTCGTTTGAGTGGAAGGTTGCTTGATATCACGGAACTGGCTTGCTCAGAGAGTACAACCTTCCTAGGTGCTTGAGGTCTCGTCTTACGCTTGGGTGTACAGGCATCCTTTAAGAACTTGGCGTAAGCGGGGATGTGTTTGACAGCTTCTAGAAGCGGAATATTAATCTGTACTTGTTTAAAAATTTCCATCAGCTCCTCAGTTTCCACAGTATTCTTTTTTCTCTTGATTGTTTCCAAGGCCTCAGGATAGGGTGTCTGGATTGGTTCCATGTTTCGGTCCTTGGTTGGTGCTTCTTCTAAGTCGGGTAAAGTCTCGGGGAGAGTCAGCCATTTGGGATCCTGGGTTTTGGTGCCGCTTCTCAAGGTCACCGCATTCGCAGAGGCATTGGGGCCATGGGGTGATCCTTGAGAAGATGAGGATGAAGAGGCGCCAAACCCAGGAGGTGTTTGTGGAGCCGGTTGGACCATATGAGCCTGCCCGGGGTTGCCTTGGAACCCTTGCGAATTGGGGCCTCTGTTAATTATGTTTCGCGGGTTTGGTTGTGGTTGGGAAGGTAGAGATCCTTGCTGTTTACAGTCCAAGAGTTGGCTTAACTGTCCCTTTACCAAGGCCATTTCTTCCTGATGTTTTTGGTTCATGTCAGCCATCATCTTTATTAGGGTGTCCATTTGGTTTTGTGGGGGAGGGGCCGCCCTATTTTGGTTATATTGGGGTCTAACTGGTGGTCCTTGCTGATAGGGGGGCAAGTGTGGCTGTTGGTTTGGCCTGGGCTGGTTTTGGAATTGCGGTAGTTTCTGGTTTGTCCAACCAAAGTTGGGGTGATTACGCCAGCCGGTGTTGTAAGTGTTGGAGAAAGGGTCAGGTTTTGCATATCCTTGGACGGCTTGCACATCTTCTAGAATAGCCGATGTTGATGAAGAAGGAAGGGAGTAATCAAGGGTCGAGGGAGCAAAGGTCCCTCCTTGGAACATGGTTGGGGGTTGGTCCAGGTTTAGTTGGGTGAAGGGTTGGACCAGGTCAACATTATGTGCTCCTTTTGCTAGGGTGAAAGTCTGCAAGGGGTTCCTGGTCTGGTTTAGAAGCTCATCAATCTTCTTGTCCACCAATTCCACTCGATCCAACTTTTTGGCAATAATGTCCATGTCAACCATTCCAGAATTTGCTTGTACCTCATAAATCCCACCACGGGGTTGACTGGATCTGTTAAACTGGTTCATGGAGGCATTGTTGAGCGAATTCTCGCTCATAGACTCAAAGAGCTCAAACGCGCTCTCCTCGTCTTTGTTTAGGAAGTTTCCCCCGCATGAGGCATCGACGAAGTTCCGTAGGTTGCTATCCAGACCGTGGTAGAAGATCTGGGCTAATTGCCACCTTGGAACTTCGTGGTGTGGGCATTTCCTCAAGAGTTCATTGAATCTTTCCCACGCCTCATGAAATTGTTCCCCACCCTGGAGTGTGAAGGTAGTGATAGCTCTTCTGAGGGCATTGGTCTTTCCTATGGGGAAGAATTTCTTTAAAAATGCATGCCTCAGTTCCTCCCAGGTGGTGATGGGTCTACCTAAGGTTCTAAGCCAATGAGAAGCCTTGTCTCTTAATGAGAAAGGGAACATCTTGATTAGAACAATATCAAGGCTAATGTTCCTAGGTTTTACTGTTCTTGCTATGCGGTCGAGATCTTCTAGGTGCTGAAAGGGGTCTTCATTTGAGCTTCCATGAAAGTGGCTCTGGATTAGACTTAATACATTAGGTTTTAGCTCAAAATCGTCTCCCCCTTCGGGGATCCTAAGGTGTGGCTCGACTCTAATGGCAGAAGGGTTATAGAAATCACGGAGGGGTCTTGGCTGGTTCTGAAACGGTGGTAAATCAAGTGGTGGTTGTCCTGGTATGTCATTGAAAGGTGGTGGTTGTTCTTGCGGGTTCTGTAACCGTTGTATGGCTTGCATGATGGTGTGGATTTGTCGTTGCTGAAGCCGATGGTTAGCATTGATTTGAGCCTGGACGACAGCCATAGCATCTGGTGGGGGTTGATCTTCAGCCTCATCTACCCTAGGTTCAGCCATGTTTTCAACAGAGTTACGTCGCCTAGATTCCTGCCCCAAAACACACAATTCGGGATGCAGTGAGCGCCTCCCGTGCATACACTAGAGAAGACCTGGAGGGGATGCGGAGGGCGACAGATGCGAGAAATGTGTTTCAATCAAGCACGCAAGCCTAATCCTTATGGTGTATTCCTTAGGAGACCTAGAAATCTCACAAAGGGTGATTAAGTCCGTAAGCACTGGACTTCCCTTCTCAAGGCTAATCTGGCCAGGTTGATTACGAGGGGATTGCAGGGAAGGTTCTTCCTTTGGCTTACGCCTCCGGTTCCATAGACCCCACAACCGCGGTCGTTTGACACTGCCCCGCAGCCTAGCCACCAGATTCTACCAAGGGAATGAAAGCCAAGTGCCTAGCGAACAAAACCTCACCTTTTGAGACTTAACTCAGTCCTGCCTAGGGCACGTCTACTCAGTTTTAACGGGTTAGGATAGTGCTTGTGCTTAGGGTAATGTGATGAGGCGTTGATTGGGGTGGTGCCTCTTAATTTTCCACTTTTCAAGGTGTGTGCTTCTACAAAACAGGGTTTTAAAGCAAGAATTTTTAGGGTGTGGTGTCTTTTAATGTTTCATCCTTACTTTAGTGTTTTTTAGGGTTGACGTGTCTTAATGCTTTCAGACAAGTTTCAATGGGCACGTCAAGTTCTACACACAACTTGGTGAAAGTAGATTTCCTTTTTATCTTGTAGAGGCTCTAAAAACCCTAGTGTACTCATCCTAAAGATCGTGCAGCTACTATTAGATGAGTTAGTTTTTAGGGTTGAGTGATGCGGCCCAAGTCAACTCACGGTGGCTTCGCAAACACCACTCAAGAGAAAAAGAAAAGAACACTCCAAGAATTTGTCCAGTATATTAGAGTGTACATTTTTTTGTAGGGTGGTGTGTTAAGAATGTGGGTCAAGCAATCATTCACCACGCCAATTTTTTTAGTTTTTATGATTTTTTTAGCTTTTTCACGCAAGCAAACAATGAGAGAGAGAGTACTTACTATCGGTCCTCGAGGCGCCTACTTCCTTGCTACCATAGTGGAATGCGTCGCTTCGCCGTCCATGCACCGAATTCCTGCAACCATCAAGTAAAAAGGAAAATAGGGCATTAGACGATATGAGAATGAAGGTGGAATGGAGGTGATAAAACAAATCCGTTGCCTCCCCGGCAACGGCGCCAAAAACTGACGTGCCTTCGTGCGTGTGTGTTAAGAGGTGTCGTTATAGTTGCACTTGATACGTCGGTTTTAAAAGAAGTAAACGGAGGTGAGTCCGAGTGTCGATCTCAGGGAGGCGTGGAAATCGGATTTTGTTTACCACTTGTTGTCACGAAAAAGGCGGAGTTTTGCTTGCGAAAGAAACGGTTTTGAAAAGCGAGAGATAGAGAGAGTTTAGGGTTAGAAAGCTCTTGATTTTGATCATGCACTTTAAACAGAAATTAAAAGGCAACTAAATGAAAAACAATTTCATTAAACATGCATTCATAGTTCATGGTTTACAATATTAAATACATGCTTCAACAAAAGTAAATGAAAGCTTAAAAGAGAGAGAGAGAGGTAGAGAGAGAGTGGAGAGCGACGAGGCAGCCACGGCGGTGGAGGAGGCTCCGTCGGCGGCTCGTCGTCTCCGGCGATTACAAGAGTGCCTAAGACTAGCTAGGAGAGGAGTGGAGTAGTTGCAAGTGGGGGAGGATGCCTTGAATGGTGGTAGAAGGGGGTTTAAATAGAGTTAAGGGCTTCCTAAAAGAAGAATGTGCTTTAGCGACATCCAGAACGTCGCTAAAACTGCTTCCATATACGTCGGTGAAGGTCTGCTGCTGCCAGTCAGCCGCCCGCCCCTTTCTCTCTTCAGGCGTGATCCGTGGACGTCGAACGAGAGCCGTCCGATTGATGATCGGACGGCTGAGATCCTCCCGCGCCTGCGCTAGGATCGCGCTTCGGGCGTGCGTGCGCGCGCGCGTTTCCGCCCGGCGTGCGCGCGCGCGTGGGAGGCGGGGGCGGGGCGACGTGGCGCGTTCTAGGCCGTTGATCTCCAGATCAACGGTCAGGATTTCTTGGGCCCATTGTGGGAGCTCCGGATGTCGGATTTGGCCGATTTTTAGTCCGTTAGACTCCGTTCGTCGTCCTGAATCCATCCGTGCGGTCCGATTGCTCATCTGAGGCCTGCTTTGACAAATGCTTTACACAAATGGCCATTAATACAGTTTATAAGCAATCTTGGTACTTGATGCATGCAATGCTCCTATTCTACTTTATGTTGTGCCTTTTATTCTAAAGATGGGCCATATTCAACCTAATTACTACCCCCTTGCGTGGTGTTATCATGCTCCTGTAGCTCATGCAGCAGGCGAGCGAGTGCGGCGCGGCCGTGCGCAGCGGGAAGAAGGCGAGGAGGTTCTGATTCTGGGAAATTTTCCCAGAATCAGACGTCTGGATCTCCATCCAGACGACGCGGGCGACGTCTGGAGGGAGCTCCAGACGTCTGAGAGGTACGTATTCCTCCTCCACTTCCTTTTGCGGATACGGCCATGCAGGCCGTTCCGCCGAAGGTTCTGTCTCATTGCCATGTTAAGATCATTTGCGTACGAGTGCAGGTTTCTCTTTGGGAAGGCGCGGGACACACCTTCCCACGCGATTCAGACGTCTGGGCACAGCACTAGACGGCGGAGAGCGTCTCCAGACGTCCGGAGAGGTGGTCGGACGTCTTAAACTAGGTCCAGATGGTTCAGCGGGATCCTGGACATCTGAAGAGCAGCGCAGAGTGAGGTATGACCTAGACCCCTTTTTAAGATGTTTGGAAGATGTTCCAGACGTCTGATTTGAGTCAGAGTTGTCATTTTTGACCCATTTAGGATCCGTTTGAGGTCCAATTTCAACGTTTGAGATTTCGTTCTTCTCAGAATTAGTTCCTCTACTTGTCTAAAATACTTGTATCATGTTCTAAGTGGTTCCTTGTGATTGATCCTTGTGTTAGGACCTCGTTCTGTTGCGGCTTTGGGGGTTGCAGAGGCACGTGGACCTACCAATCACGCCCCCATTACTCCCGATTTTGCAGGTAGAGTGGCTCCCCTTAGTAATTTACAAGCATTAATGCATCTTTGAAATGAATGATAGATCCTAGGGTATGGCATGAATCCTAGGACCTGAAAACTAGATTGAATGATAGATCCTAGGGTGTGGCATGAATCCTAGGAACAGAAGCACTGAAACGAATGTCTTGAATAGCTGAATTGCAGTCTTGGATAAGTAGACAGAAAAATGATAATTGCCTGTAATTGGATAACAACTGCCTGTGAAATGTAGAATATTGTTGCTAGTAATTGTTACATGTAATTTCTGTTGGTTGAAATTAAATACAAGCTGCTTGTATATAAATTGGAAGGGAAAAGAAGTCGAATGTTGGAAACCCGTACTATATGTGAATGAAACAGAAATGAGGAAATCTAGTATGTCTTGGCCTGAGAAATATGAGTATGAACCCTACAGGGAATTAGGAGTAGAGCTCCTGGAAAATATACAGAATGGAACAAGAAAAGTGGATGGGGAAGTGAGCTGGCCCTTGAGTACGGAGTACCAAGGAGAGAGACTGTCCCCCTTTTTAGTGCAAAGCGGAGCTAACCGCCCCAGGGACCTGATGTTAGGTCTGGCCACTTTGTACCGACTTCTGGCCCTCGAGTACACAGTACCGAGGAGAGCTACTAGTGTAGGGAGAGAGCTAGCCACCACATGGGCCCCGGGGTTCAGCTAGTCATCCTACACCGACTTGTTAGGCCCACTGGGCAAACCAGGGTAGTCAGGCAAGGGTGTGCGAACTATGGAGGGGCAAGACCCCTGTTTGGTTTCTGTGGAGGGGCTGGACCCCTGTTACTGAGAGGGCTCTGCCCTATACTGGTTCCGTGCTTTGCTTTGGGCGCACCCGTTAACGGAAACGACTGACCGCGTAACAATGCGGGGTAGCTACTCGTGCGTCTATCGCATGTGCCGTAGTCACCGTTACGTCTATTAGCGACCTTGGGGTGGTTTCCTGAGGGTAGGACCACCACAGGGGACTCTCTCATCCAGGAGAGCACCACGTGCTACTTCTACTTTTCGGAAAAGACTGCAATCAAGATTGTTACGACCCGATTCCCGAATCCCTACGAGACACGAGAATCGGACAGACTCGACTAATCCCAAGAGCCAGTCATCCAACGAGAAAGTAACCAAAAGAGCAGTAAAATAAACCACATTCACCATGTATATAACTAACAGTAACAAAATACAGCAGTAAAGAAAGGAAATACTACAGCATACACCACCACAACAGTAGAGAAATAAACATGTACATAACATGAAGCTTACATTAAAGAGAGTACAAGGAGCAACAGAAAACTACTCACTACAGCAGAAAGAAAAGTGCAGTAAGTACTATAGGTAACCCTACTGGACCCTACTAGGCCCAGCGCCCTCTGCAGCCGCTGACTCTGGCTGCTCAACACCTGGTCCTAAAAAGGCAACATGGGTGACACGTCAGCGAAACGCTGAGTAGAGTGGCAACTAAAAGCTAAAAGAAGCAGTAGAGTGTACAATAGCTGTTATATTTTTACTTTCTTTCCTTATATTTTCCATTTATTCACTATTGATTATTTCTCAGATCCTTCTCTTGATCTCAAATGTTCCTCGTAGGAACGATCTTGATTGCAGTCTTTCCCGAAAGGTAGTAGTAACACATGGTGCTCTCCTGGCCGGGAGAGTCCCCCGTGGTGGTCCTACCCTCAGTCAACCACCCCAAGGTCGCTGACAGACGTAATGGTGACTACGGCACGCGCGATAAACGCACGGTAGCTACCCTGCACTAGCACGCGGTCAGTCGTTTCCATTAACGGGTGCGCCCAAAGCACAGCACGGAACCAGTATAGGGTAGATCCCTCTCAGTAACAGGGGCCTAGCCCCTCCACAGTAACCAAACAGGGGTCTTGCCCCTCCACAGTCCGCGCACCCTCGCCTGACTACCCTGGTTTGCCTAGTGGGCCTAACAAGTCGGTGTAGGTGAGCTAGCAGAACCCCGGGGCCCGTGGGGTAGCTAGTACTCTCCTTACACTAGTAGCTCTCCTCGGTACTGTGTACGTGAGGGCCAGAAGTTGGTACAAAGTGGCCAGGCCTAACCCCGGGTCCCTGGGGCGGCTAGCTCCGCTGTGCACTAAACAGGGGGACAGTCGCTCTCCTTGGTACTCCGTACTCAAGGACCAGCTCACTTCCCCAATTCTATTCCATTTCCTTTCCAGGAGTTCTACTCCTAATTCCCCGTAGGGTTCAAGCTCTTTTAACCCAGCCAATTTAGGTTTCACCGTTCTGGCTTTACGTTCATACAACCCATGTTTTCAAGCATATTTATTCATTCATAACAGGCAGCTGTTAACCAATTTATAGGCAGTTATCATTTCCTTTCTACTTTTCCAAGACTGCAATGTTTGTATATTCAACTAGTTTTCCAATCCTAGGTTTCATGCAATGCCCTAGGATCTATCATTCAATCTAGTTTTCCAATCCTAGGATTCATGCAATGCCCTAGGATCTATCATTCAATCTAATTTCTCAGTCCTAGGGTTCATGCAATGCCCTAGACTCTATTAATTATTTCATAATTGTACAAATTTTGTTAAATAAATTAAAGGGCCACTCTACCCGCAAAATCGGGAGTACTGGGGGCGTGGTCGGCAATCCCACGTGCCTCCGCAATCCCTAGAGCCGCAACAGAACAGGGACCTAACACAAGGATTAACACAAGTAGTTTCTCAAAACAGTGCACAATTACTGTAAACAGGTAGAGAAAATAAATCTGGAAAGAACGCAACTCGAAACGCGGAAAACGGACTCCGAACGAGCCCTAAACGGGTCAAAAACGACGAATCTGTCCAAAATCAGACGTCTGGAACCTCTTCCAGACGTCTTAAAAGGTTGATCATGTCGTACCTCATTCTATGCAGTCCTTCAGACATTCAGAAGCCTGCTGGATCGTCTGGCCTTAGTTTCCAGACTCCGATTGTCACCCCGGACGTCTGGAGGTCATATCCGTCGTCTGGTACTATGGCCAGACGTCTGATTCGTGTGGAAAGGCGAGTCCTCGCGCCCTCCCGAACAACACCTGCGCACACACACATCCGCTCTCATCACGAAAAGGCGCAGAGGAACGCGGCGTATGGCTGCATGGCCGTACCCGCGTAAAAAGGAAAAGGAAGGAAAATATTGTACCTGACAGATGTCTGGGTCTTCCTCCAGATGTCTTCTACGTCGTCTGGACGAAGGTCAAGACGTCCGATTCTGGGAAATTTTCCTAGAATCAGGACCCTGTCGCTCTCCGCCCGCGACGCACGGCCGCACCCGCCTGCTGCCTGAGCTGCAGCAGCTCCTCCGCGACACCCCACACCTGCTACTCCCCCGCCGGCCGGCTCTAGCTACCCCGGCAAGCTCGCACCTCGCGATCAAGCCTTCTTCTTCCTCCCGCGACACTCGTCCCTCCCACATGCTCGCTGCAGCCGCTGCTGCCGCACCCGCTCGCTCGTGCTGGCAAAGAGAAGGAGAAGGAGAAGGCGGTGGAGTGAGGGTGAGGGAGAGGACGATGCTATATAAAGGCAGTGCGGGGAGAGAGAAAAGAGAAGCGGCTCATCAGCAGGGAGGGAGAGAGAGAGTAGAACGAAGGCGGCGGGTTCAGTCTGCACACGCACGCGCGCAGACGCGAACCCGTACGCCAAAAAAATTTAATACCAGACGTCTGGGAAGGGTTCCAGACGTCTGGCCAGATGTCTGAGCCACTTCCCAGACGTCTTAATTGCGTCAGATGATGTGTTCGTAACAAAGATCGTTCCTATGAGGAACACTCGAGATCAAGAGAAAGATCTGAGAAATAATTCATGAGAGAGTAAATAAAGAAATAAAGAAAGAAATTAAAATAACAGCTACTTGTCCACCTTTACTGTTTTCTTAGCTAGTTGGTTGCCACTCTACTCAGCGTTTCGCTGACGTGTAACATTTGTCACCTTTTTCATGACCAGGTGCTGAGCAGCCAGAGCCTGCGGCTGCAGAGGGTGCTGGATCTAGTAGAGCCCAGAAGTTGTACTTTGCTGTACCGTTTTTCTGTAGTAGTGAGTATTTTCTGTTTCATTTGTACTCTTTTACTGCAATCTTCATATTCTGTATCTGTTTTTAATTCTCTACTGTTGTGGTGGTATGTATTGTAGTAGTTCTTTTCTTTACTGCTATACTTTTGTTACTATTAGTTACATGCATGGTGAATGTGGTTCATTTTACTGCTTTTTGGTTATATCTGGTTGGACGACAGGGTCTTGGGATCAATCGAGTCGGTCCGATTCTCGTGTCTCGTAGGAATTCGAGAATCGGGTCGTAACAATATATATATATATATATATATATATATATATATATATATATATATATAGATACATATATACATATATATACATACATATATATATGTATATATTGTTATGTATATATACTATATATATATGTATATATGTAGGAATATATATGTATATATGTATATATATATATACATACTTACATATATATTGTTACGGTCGAGCTTCTTCTTGACGATCGAGCTTCTTCTTCCTCTCCCAACACTCTCTCCCACACGCCCACTGCAGCCGTTGCTGCGCCCTCGCTCGCTCGCTCGCAGGGAGAAGCAGAAGAGAAGACGGTGGAGTGGGGGTGAGGGAGAGGGGGAGAGCTCTTATAGGGTAGCCGCGGGAAGAGAGAGAAGGAAAGCAACGCCTGCAGGGAGAGAAAATGAAGGTTGCGGGTTCAGTCTGCGCGCGCAGGCGTGCAGACGCGAACCCGTACGCCGAAAAAATTTATTACCAGACGTCTGGGAAGGGTTCCAGACATCTGTCCAGACGTCTGGGACACTTCCCACACGTCTTAAACTACTTCTAACGCCCATGATCATAACAATATAACAAACTCAAAGGAAGTTTTGTCCCCGAAACTTGCGTTAACTAGGGTGAGGGAAAAAACAAAATATATAGATAACAAACTCAAAGAGAACCAAAGCCGGTCCGTAAAGACGTACCCGCGAAAAGCTCCGGGTACCGCTCCCACATTGCCGCCTCAGGCTCCCAGGTAGCCTCCTCGTACCACTGGCTCCTCCACAAAACCTTCACCAGGGGTACTTGCTTTCATCTCAGACTGCGGACGGCTCTGTCAAGAATCTGCACTGGCCGCTCAGGGTAGGTCAGGTTGTCGCTCACCTCGACGCTCTCATGACTCAGGACGTGACTGGGATCGGCGACGTACTTCCTGAGGTTGGACACGTGGAACATATCGTGCACACTAGAATGCTAAGGAGGGAGGGCAAGTCTGTAAGCAACGGGTCCAACCCGCTCCAGGTTCTCAAAGGGCCCCACGAACCTCGGTACGAGCTTCTCTCTCACCCCAAACCGCTGCAGGCCCTTCATGGGAGAAACACGAAGGAAGACGTGGTCCCCAACCTCAAACTGCACCTCTCTGCATCTCCGATCTGCGTAGCTCTTCTGCCTGCTCCTGACAGTGCGGAGTCACCTGTGAATTTGCTCGACTACCTCCTGACTCTGCCGGATCAGCCTGGGGCAAACCTCCCACTTGGTCCCCACCTCAACCCAACTCAAGGGTGCCGTACATCTCCGTCCGTACAGAGCCTCGTAGGGAGCCATGCCGATGCTCGAGTGATAACTGTTGTTGTATGCAAACTCCACCAGGGGCAAGTGCTCCTCCCAAGAGCCCCTCCAGTCCAGTACACAAGCACGCAAAAGGTCCTCAAGTGTCTGTATCGTGCGCTCAGACTGTCCGTCCGTCTGGGGGTGGTAAGCTGTACTGAATCTCAACCGCGTCCCCAGGGCCTGATGAAACTCAGCCCAACACTAAAACGTAAAGCGGGTATCCTGGTCGGATACGATCTCCCGTGGAACTCCGTGTAGATGTACCACGTCGTGGATATACCTCTTTGCCAACTGTGCTGGTCCCCAAGTGACTCGGATCGGCAAGAATCGTGCCGTCTTCATCAATCTATCCACGATTACCCAGACTGCGTCGTGTCCTCGCTGGGTAATAAGTAAGCCCACCACCAAGTCCATGGTGATGCTCTCCCACTTCCACTCTGGCACTGGAAGCGGCTGTAGCGGCCCTGCAGGCCTCTGATGCTCGGCTTTCACCTGCTGGCACACTAAACACTATTGCACGAATTCACCCACATCCTGCTTCATCCCCCTTCACCAAAACTCGCGTCTCAAGTCATGGTACATCTTCGTGTTTCCGGGATGTATGGTGAATCTGGAACCGTGTGCCTCAGTCAGGAGCTCTCTCAACAGCTCCTCGTCTCTGGGAACGCACAGACGTCCCCTCAGGCGCAGCACCTGGTCTATGAAAGAGAAGTCCCTTGGGTCTCCTGACAGTACTCTGTCGTGCAAAGACTGCAAGTACGGGTCAGCCATCCATCTTGTGATGACGCGATCTATCAGCTCTAGCCTCGTCTATCGTGTCACAGTCACTGCCCCACAGTGCCCCTGTAGCTCTAGGGGTCGCCAACTACCCATCTCCTCAAAAAGGCTCCAACTCTACACCTGTAAACTAGCCAAGTGCGCGGCGCCTTCCGGCTCAAGGTGTCAGCCACCACGTTGGCCTTTCCCGGGTGGTAGGAAATGCTGCAGTCGTAGTCCTTCAGGAGCTCCAACCAACGTCTCTGTCTCATGTTGAGCTCCTTCTGATCAAAAAGGTATCTGAGGCTCTTATGATCTGTGAAAATCTCGAAGGTCTCACCGTACAAGTAGTGCCTCCAGGTCTTCAGCGCGAAGACAACAGCTGCCAGCTCCAGGTCGTGGGTAGGGTAGCTATGCTCATGGGGCTTCAGTTGCTGCGAAGCGTAAGCAACAACGTTACCCCTCTGCATGAGCACACCCCCTAACCCCTACAAGGAGGCATCCGTGTACACAACGAACCCGCCACTATTGTCAGGGATGGTGAGCACGGGAGCCGAAGTAAGTCTCTCCTTCAGCCCCTGAAAACACACCTCACAGGCGTCTGTCCAAGTGAAGGGCACGTCCATCCTGGTCAACTGTGTCATAGGACGTGCAATCTATGAAAAGCCCCTGATAAACTGCCTGTAGTAGCTTGCCAGTCCCAAGAAACTGCGAATCTTAGTAACCGTACGCGATCTCTCCTACCTGAGCATTGCCTCGACCTTGGCTGGGTCCACCGCCAAGCCATCCCCAGAGATCACATGACCCAAGAAGGTCACCTCCCTCAACCAGAACTCGCACTTGCTGTGTTTGGCGTGCAATCTACGTCATCTCAGTGTGTCCAGAACCATCCTCAAGTGCTGTCCGTGCTGCGTCTGATCTCGAGAGTAGATGAGTATGCCATCAATGAATACCACCACGAACTGGTCCAAGTACGGTCTAAACACCCTGTTCATCAGGTCCATGAAGGCAGCGGGGGCATTGGTCAGCCCAAACGGCATGACCAAAAACTCGTAGTGTCCGTACCGGATGCGAAAAGCTGTCTTGGAGACATCTGCCTCCTTGATCCTCAACTGGTGGTATCCAGACCTCAAGTCGATCTTGGAGAATACCGTGGCACCTCGCAACTGGTCAAACAAGTCGTCGATCATCGGCAGCGGATATCTGTTCTTGATGGTGACCCTATTCAGCTGTCGGTAGTCCACACAAAGGCATAGGGTACCATCTTTCTTCTTCACAAACAGTACCGGGGTTCCCCAAGGAGACGCACTGGGCCTCACAAAGCCCTTCTCTAAAAGATCCTGCAACTGAGACTTGAGCTCTTGCAGCTCGAGTGGTGCCATCCTGTATGGTGCGGTGGAGATGGGGCTGGTCCCTGGTACTAGTGAGATCTCAAACTCGATCTCACGCTCGGGCGGTAGTCCTGGCAACTCGTCTGGGAACACGTCGGGGTACTCTCTGACCACCGGGATACTCTGGAAGTCTGCCACCGGCTAGGCTCTGCCACCACACAAGCTAGGAAGCCCTCACACCCCTGGTTCAAAAGTCTCGCCCCCCGAAGTGCAGAAATGCACCTGAAGCCTCCGTCCACTGGCTGACCGTGGAACTCGAAAGAAGGCAACTCCGGTATGGAGAAGATAATCTTTCTATCAAAACAATCCACCAAAGCGTGGCAAGCGGACAGCCAGTCCATCCCCAGAATTACGCCAAAGTCCTCCATCTGTATCATAATCAGGTCAGCGGGAAGGCTATGTCCCCCAATACTGACCTCGCAATTCGTGTATACCTCCTCAGCTACAAACAGCTGACCACTCGGACCTCTGATCACGAATGGATCCTCTAACAGCATATAATCCCGGCCCAAACTAACTGCGAAACTGGCTGCGACAAACGAGTGCGTAGCGTCGGAATCGAAAAGCGTGTAAACGAGTCTGCCGGAAATTGAAACCATACCTGCCACCACTGTGACGAACGTGACATTAGACGGGTTTTTAAGACGTCTGGGAAGTGGCCCAGATGTCTGTCCAGACGTCTGAAACACTTTCCATACATCTGTCCAGACGTCTGGAACACTTTCCAGACGTCCGGTAATAAATTTTTTCGGCGTATGGGGTTGCGTCTGCGCGCGTGCCCGAGCAGACTACACCCGCCGCTTTCGTTCTTCTTTCCCTTTCTCTTCCTGCAGACGCGTCGCCCTTTTCTCTCTCTCCCCGTGCGACCTTATAAAACACCCTCGACCTCTCCCTCACCCTCATCTCCTTCGCCTTTTCCTTCTCCTTCTCCCTGCTAGTGCGAGAGCGCGAGCAAGCGAGTGAGCGGCAGCAGCAGCGGCCGCGGCGAGCGTGCGGGAAAGAGGGCTGCGAGCGGAAGGAAGAAGTTCGACCGCGAGGGTTCGAGCTTGCCGGGGCAGCTAGAGATGGCTGGTGGGGGAGCGACGGGTGTGGGGTGTTGCGGAGGGAGCTGCTGCAGCTCGGGCAGCAAGCAGACAGAGTGCGGCACGGCCGTGCGTCACGGGCGGAGAGCGAATCGGGTTCTGGTTCTGGAAAATTTTCCAGAATCAAATGTCTGGACTTACGTCCAGACGACGTTCAAGACGTCTGGAGGGCCGTCAAGACGTCTAACAGGTAAGATATTTCATCTTCTCCCTTTTTCGCGTGTACGGCCATGCAGCCGTCCGCTGCGACTTCGTCTATGCTTCGTCGTGCTGAGAACAAGTGTTTGTGTGCGCAGGTTCTGCTCGGGAGGACGCGAGGGCTCGCCATCCCACGCGGATCAGACGTCTGGCCGCAGTGCCAGACGACGGGGAGGACTTCAAGACATCCGGGGTGACAATCGGACGTCTGGGAACCATGGTCAGATGTTCCAGCGGGCTTCTGGATGTCTGAAGGACTGCACAGAACT